>NIPM01000164.1:0-66429 GCA_002738285.1 Holacanthella duospinosa | reverse complement strand
AAAAAAAATTTTTGTTTCAAATTCATAGAATTGTAGGTGAAAAATGAAATGAATCAAATTCCAAAATAATGTCTTATATTTATGAAACCTAAACTTTACAAAAAAAATTTTTACAATCATAACTTTATAAAGCTAAAAATATAAATTTTTTTAGAATAATATCTCTTACAGCAAAAATAAGGCACCACCTTATAAAAATATAACCCTTTCTAAAAACATTTAAAAAATTACTATTTCAATAAAAACTTTTTTTTTTTAAATTAAAACTTTGTGCAAATTTTTAATCTAGTATCTTGTCAACACATCTTAACAATAGCACTATTATTTTTTAAAAAAAAAAAAAAAAGTATCATTAATTTATTATTTAACTTTAAATTACCTATTACTATCAAAATTTTAAATTTTTTGTATTTAAATTTATATTTGAAGTATTTAGCATTTAAAAAAGTGAAAAAGAAAATCTAGAAACGATTTTACTTACTATTAGAATTCGATGAGGAGTCCGAATCAATCGGATCTTCATCCAGCTCATATTTGATTGGTCGTTTTTTCAAAGGACAATTACTATAGTTAGCAGTTCGCTTCATTTCCAAACTGCTTACGCTCGCCGACATTCTAACTTCTAAAATCATTTGTTTTTAGAAAATCACCAAAAAAAAAAAAAAATAAAAAAAAAATCAACGAAAAAGTTTTTTTCGATGTCAACTTTCCAACAGTTTGATACAATTTCACTAGTATAGTTACAGTAATCGTGTAAATATTTCCTTTTCTTTCACAATTACCAATTAGTCTAGTCCGTATGCTTGCTTTTTTTTTTGGTGAAAATCCTTATTTGTGACTTTCACTTTTTCGTTAAGATTCCTAAGAAATTAGTTTGAAGACACTACTATTGTTTTAATGATTCTATATTATTTAAGGTTCCTTGGTTCCTATTGGTTAAAAAACCGACCTCACCTTCGGACAGATAGATGATAACTGAAGCTGTGTTTGGAATTGTTGTAAAGTATTATAAGTGGTAAAGTTGAGATAGAGATGAAGAGGGTAAATGAAGCATCTGCTTCTTCGGTGCTTCATTTCTATATAGAAAATCTTCCCCTGAGAATGAAAAAGTACAGGGAGGAAGAAGCACGTGCTCCAGTAGCCAATTGGAAAGACGAGGGAACTCTGGCCCCACCAATTGGACCTACGACTACTCCTGCCCTCATCTAGAACTCTTTTAAAGACCACCACTTACTCTAAAACCAGACACATATAGCTACTGAACAGGTGCGATTTCTTTCCAAAATATATATACTACCAAGCCATGGAATCTCCTCTTCAAAATCCTACTTACTTTCATCTTCATCTGGCTTCCACTCAAGCTTCAGCTTCTTTCCGAGAAAGAAGTTGAAAAAATATAAGAAACGGTTTAGGTCCACGTAGCCAGAATTCAAACTTTTCATTTTCCTTATTCCTCTACCAGAAAATTTGTGATTTGATGATTCCTGGCTCATTCATAAGTCACGTGATTGGTGAATGAGCAAGGAATTGTCAAATTTATTCAATCAAACTTGCATTTTGTGTTAACGATAGCTTTGTTTAGATAAATTTTCTGGATACAAATATTTCCTTGACAATTATTGTTTTAACTCTATTCTTTCTTATGTAGGTTGAATATAGATAATTATTCAAGTCATGTGAACATTTCTTTAAGGTAAGGGGTGTAGGTCGAGACTTATGCCCGATATACACTGGGAAAGAAACTATCTACAAAGATGGAAAGTTTCGTGAAAAGTCAAATTTTACCATGTATCCACATCAGAAACTTTACTTAAAAACTCTTTCTAGCAAATTTTCTTTCCCTTTCCTCAAATAAGATCGAGGATTCTAATTTGAGGAAAGTTTTTGAGAAATATCTGGTTTTAAATTCGTACAAATGGATTTGTTNAAAACTCTTTCTAGTAAATTTTCTTTCCCTTTCCTCAAATAAGATCGAGGATTCTAATTTGAGGAAAGTTTTTGAGAAATATCTGGTTTTAAATTCGTACAAATGGATTTGTTTGGAAGTTGGGGCTAGTTGAAAACATGCGGAGGAAAAAATAAATAAATTCAACTCATCTCTTGCGTGGATGTCGCATGGCAAGTTGAACGGGTGAATTTTCATGAAAAATATCTCGATTCAAAAATTAATAAAATAAACTTTCTTCGTGTAACCAAAGAAGAAAGAAATGTTTCCGAAACAGGAAAGAAAACTTTTTAACCTCCAAAGTTTCCTTCACAGTAAATTTTCTTTCCCTGTGTATATCGGGCATTAGAATGTTAATTTTGAATCTAACAAGGTTGATATACAGGGTGTTTAATCTATCTTTGTACCCTCTTTCTCCAATTTTATTGTAGCTCCTCCCAACCGATGGTGCTGTTAGCAATAGAGTGTAAAAAAAATGACGTCATGCTTTCTCGGGTGCAATAAAATGTTAAACATCCTGTAGCTGTCAAGGTTGGTTCCACTTAATATAAGCCTAACAAATATAGGCTACAATCAATAAAGTAATTTTGATTAATTAAGATATAGCAACTTAAAATAAGACTTGAGATAAATTGAAACGTAAAATAAACCTAAAAAAATACAATAATAAACGTCAAATAAACCTAAAAAACCTAAAATATATTTTTTAAAGTTTAGTCCATATTGTGTGTTAAGCATTTTAATCCTTGACTTTAGCCAAGGATATTAAGTTGTTAAAGAAGAAATGCTTATTCCAAACTACTATTACTTATATAAGGTTTAGGTTTACATTTTTTTTTTTTTTTGACCTACGTACGGGCAGACATACACAAGAGTTCAAGACACTGGAACAAAAAAAAATTTTTTTTTTCTTTTTTCTTGCTTTTGTATCAGAGTCCTTCCCTTCCAGGGCCAATATCTACATCATCAGCCCTTACAGATCCTTTAAAATTTTTTTGAAAAAGAAAAAAAACGATGAGTGAAAGGCAAATGGCATATGCTTCTGAAATGTCCTTCAACATACACACACACGTCCCAAAAAAAAGTTTGTAAAAGTTAAAACCTGCATTGTCATCCTAAACTATCAAAAACTGTTGTTACGAATCTTGTATTATGAAGTTGTTTACAACCCTTTGAAATGAATGAAAAATGACTAACCGAAGAGAGAGGTATGATATGTTTATTAGTATTCTTGAAATTTAAATTTTTTTTTTCACCTGGAATCTTCTATGTCAAGGTTGAATTTAAAAAATTTTAAAGATTCGTTAGAATTGCTAGAAACGATCACAACTACGAAGTTGGCACTAGTCTAATTTAATTCCTATAATTTTTTTTGTAAATTTAAATATCATGAATTCAATTGGTTAACTCGAAAGTACTATTAAAAAGATTATGATATAAAATTTTTTTTTTTTTCTTGTTATAATACTAAAAAATTTTGTAATAACTTTAAATAACCTGGAATTCTTTGTATTTCCGTTTGAAATAAATGAATAAGAATTTGTAAAAATTGAAATTTCTTAGTAAATCCATGAGATCATGAAAATTTAATAAGTTTATTCCTAAGAATTCCAAATGNTTAAAAATTTTAAAGATTCGTTAGAATTGCTAGAAACGATCACAACTACGAAGTTGGCACTAGTCTAATTTAATTCCTATAAATTTTTTTTGTAAATTTAAATATCATGAATTCAATTGATTAACTCGAAAGTACTATTAAAAAGATTATGATATAAAAAAAATTTGTTTTTTCTTGTTATAATACTAAAAAATTTTGTAATAACTTTAAATAACCTGGAATTCTTTGTATTTCCGTTTGANTAAAAAATTTTAAAGATTCGTTAGAATTGCTAGAAACGATCACAACTACGAAGTTGGCACTAGTCTAATTTAATTCCTATAATTTTTTTTGTAAATTTAAATATCATGAATTCAATTGGTTAACTCGAAAGTACTATTAAAAAGATTATGATATAAAATTTTTTTTTTTTTCTTGTTATAATACTAAAAAATTTTGTAATAACTTTAAATAACCTGGAATTCTTTGTATTTCCGTTTGAAATAAATGAATAAGAATTTGTAAAAATTGAAATTTCTTAGTAAATCCATGAGATCATGAAAATTTAATAAGTTTATTCCTAAGAATTCCAAATGTATACATTGAGTTTTGAAATATTTTCAGGAACAGGTAATATTATTGGACTTGCGCATAATTGCTACGAAAAAAATGATGAGGTTTGTCGATAAAAATAATGTTTTCGAAGAAAATTTTGATTTAAACACAAAACAAAAAGAATAAGGTGGATTTATTTAGTGTTATATTTTCATTTACCTAGAATTTAAATAATTATGTTAAAAAATTTGCAAGCTAGCACAATTTGGCAGAATTTTAAGTCGAATTGAGTCCTGAATTTATTTTTATTTAATAAATTCAAATTTAAAAAAAAAATTTTTTTTTTTTAATTATTTTAATAGACAAATATAATTAAATTAAAAATTTGCTTGGTCATAATTTTATATTAAGATTTAGGACGAAAATATATGTGCAGTGTGAATAAGTCGATATTGACCTATCGATATTATATTTATCCATTTTTTCCGATAATCGATTATTTTTTTTTTTGAACTATGGCTCTATGGATTTAAGGAATTGAGTCATTTATATCCGATTTTTGACCGTTGCACTTTACTCATTGAAATTTTGACATCTTCCATGTGTAAAAAAATGAAGGGAACACATGATGGTTCTCTTTTCAATTAGATTTTCATGACCAAGGTTAGCAATGGCTCTTCTGTTTGCACTGAAACGGAATCCTAAGGGTGCAGAAGCTGAAGCATTACGAAAAAATCGGGTATTTTTCTGCGCTATTATTTGTTCTTTGGAAGCCTTGAAGGGTTCTATTGAAATTTTTTGGGCGTTTCAGCAGCTGCAGTCGAAGTGATTTCAAATCTTTTTCCCCTTCGCCATTCAAAAAAAAAATAAAAAAAAAAGATTTGAAAAGGTGTGTGCTCGCGACCAACACGACCTGGCGCGAGCCTTGCGAGCACCACCAGTCCAAGGGAAATTCTAATACTTATTATATCCATCAACTAATGAAAAGTTCGAGGGAATTTTTTGACTGTGGTGAATTTGATTCAGAGTTTCATAACCGGATTTTTTATCGCGATACACAAAAATATCAGAGAAACCAAAAATTATCAACTCAAAAAAATTACAACAAAAATAGAAAATTTGTATTCCACCGACTCACGGTGGTTGTAGTGTATAGCCTCGTAGCTATAGAGCTTAAATTATCGCAAAAGCTGGTAAATTTATGCGCATGACACTTCGGTTTGTGTGGCTTTAACTACTTTAAACTAAACTCTACTGAAGAAATTTTTATTAGTTTGCATCTAAGATCAACTATCTTTGACATGTAATGACATGGTCACCATAGAGGTCATGAGTTCCCCAAAGTATATCACACGACAACTGGAATGCTTCTGTCTTACTAATTAAAAAAAAAATCTAAATAATATCCATTTCCAACACTTGGAAATCAATATTAATCAAATTTTTCCTAAACACAATAGAATTTTGAATATCCCGGTATACCTACCAAGGTTGTTGGTTTCAGAAAATATGCACTCAACCTATATGGGCTATACCCAATCTGCGTCACCCCAAAACAAATCAAAATAAATTTCACTAAATAAGATATAGCAACCTAAAATAAGATTTTGCAAATAATCTAAATGTAAAATAAACCTAAAAATTAGAATAATAAACGTTAAATAAACCCTATCAAAGCTAAAATATTAAATAAAATATTACATGTTTAGCCCATATTTGGTTATACTCGTACCCAATATGGGTGCAACTATAACCTCTAGAGGTCATCAAANTTTAAACTAAACTCTACTGAAGAAATTTTTATTAGTTTGCATCTAAGATCAACTATCTTTGACATGTAATGACATGGTCACCATAGAGGTCATGAGTTCCCCAAAGTATATCACACGACAACTGGAATGCTTCTGTCTTACTAATTAAAAAAAAATCTAAATAATATCCATTTCCAACACTTGGAAATCAATATTAATCAAATTTTTCCTAAACACAATAGAATTTTGAATATCCCGGTATACCTACCAAGGTTGTTGGTTTCAGAAAATATGCACTCAACCTATATGGGCTATACCCAATCTGCGTCACCCCAAAACAAATCAAAATAAATTTCACTAAATAAGATATAGCAACCTAAAATAAGATTTTGCAAATAATCTAAATGTAAAATAAACCTAAAAATTAGAATAATAAACGTTAAATAAACCCTATCAAAGCTAAAATATTATATAAAATAGTACATGTTTAGCCCATATTTGGTTATACTCGTACCCAATATGGGTGCAACTATAACCTCTAGAGGTCATCAAAACATTTATATTACCAGTATCACCGTCTAATTATGATTCACGACTGTATGAATTTGATAAAATGTCCTAAAATCTAATTTCCTAAGACTCTTTCTCGGAGTGTAGTGAATCTGTACTGATGATCAATGAGTATAGAAAGCAAAAAGCATCCCCCGTCACATTGTTACATGGAACAAAGGGCTCATGTACCTTATTTCAAAGAAGGGAGGACAAAGTGTCCCTTTAAAGTGATGGACCGGTGGTGGTATGGTGGATTTCTGAAGATCCGAAAAGTCATTGTGTCTAATTCCACATGGCTCAATATATATGACCCACACCCGGAGAGGACAAGTACCATTGACAAACCTAATATTAGAATTTTTGATTTCCGATTCGCACACTCTATTCACTATTCAAGTTTTTAAAAATAATTATTTACATTATAATAATAGCACCACTTCATTAGCTAATCAACTTTCAGGCTTCGTTCTATAACTTTGGTCGTGTAAGCCCCTCCCCCCTCCCTGCCGTCTTGACGGGAGGGGGT
Source organism: Holacanthella duospinosa (assembly GCA_002738285.1). Taxonomy (NCBI): domain Eukaryota; kingdom Metazoa; phylum Arthropoda; class Collembola; order Poduromorpha; family Neanuridae; genus Holacanthella; species Holacanthella duospinosa. Next base: position 59,503 of record NIPM01000164.1, on the reverse strand, counting down.
AGGGGAGCTTACAGGGTGCGAAAAAAAATTTTTTTTTTTTTTGTTTTTAAACCGAAAAATGCTCATTAAACGTGAAAATTTTATAAAAATGCAACACTGTATCATTAAATACTTTATGACTATGACAGAGAATAGGATTTATTTATGTGTGTTCTTCAGCTGTCAGATGATTGGCTGGTACGCCACGCTTATTATTACTTGTACATTACCAATAGAATAATAAAACCAATGTTTCCCAAATTATGTGTATAAATGTAACTTTTCTCTGTACTAAATGAACCATGGAAAGAAACTACTATATAGTAGTGTACTTTTGTATTTTGTTTTTTAAAAAATAAACCCAAAACGCATTAAGTTACACATAGAGATTTGGATACATTTTGTTACTGTTAGTTGTTATTATTATTAGTACTTTTTTTTTTTTTGGATGTAATGATGAGGAATCTATCTATATGTTTTGAGTATAGATATCGTAGATTTATAAGTAAAAAGCATATGTTCTAAGGAGCTGACCGACAGGATGATTATCGGATCGGCTTTCCGTCAAAGGACAAAAGATCTAGATGTTTTATCTCCATTTTTAAAAGAAAAATTCAAATAAAAAAAAAGGCACCCGGGTCTTTTCAGTCACTCAGAACGAAGGAGCTTCTTAACAACCTTGTGGTTTTAAGTTCCAATTTTTGTCTAAAAACCACAAGAAAGCATATATACACAGTGGATCTATATCTTTACATATTTTTACTCAAAAAAAATTTTTTTTTTCAACTANTTTTTGTCTAAAAACCACAAGAAAGCATATATACACAGTGGATCTATATCTTTACATATTTTTACTCAAAAAAAAATTTTTTTTCAACTGATATTGAGTTCTTCCCATTATGAAGATGATCTCTAGACAGTACTTCACTTTCACTGGACTTGAACTAGATAATACAGTGGAGACTTAAAGGTAAACAGAGTGAAAAGGGAGAAAAAATGGGATTTTTTGAAGCTTTAGTTAAAAACTATATAGACCCTTTTTAACTTAAAGTAAAGCTAAAAATTTAAGATAAATTTTTAATTTTTAGAAAGTTTCAAAATTAGAAAACAGCAATGTAAGGTGCGTTTTTAGTTTTTTATTTATTATTTTTCAAAAATTCGATGTATTCGTAGCCCTGGCGGTCATCCTGTTTGACTTCGACACGGTTCATTTTTAACCTCAACCTTCTTAAAAGTGGTGTTACTAACCTCCAACCCTGCGCACCCTCATAGATGTTCAATTTTGAATTTAATAAGAATTTTAGTGCAACCAGTTAAGTTCAAAAATGCCTATCTCTTAGGGTGCATAGTTTAGTAAATACATTCTTAAAACAGAAATTATCCATTTTTCGCAACTTATGCAAAAACTCATTGGCATCGTCGTCCTTTAGGTCTGAACAATACATAATGTTATGCTGTACTACGATCAAACATAAATGGACATACTTACGTCTACCAGGGTGCCAAAAAATTACGTTATTTTATACTTTTTTTTTTTTTTTATAAAAAGGAAGACCCCTGTGTCTTACTTTATCAAAAAACCGACTAATTTTTGACAGACCGACTTTCATCTTGAGCTTAATTTCTTTTTGTGTACCTGTTTAATCTGACAGGGGCCACAGCAGTCTGTGGCTTGTCTCTGTAAAGTAAAATTAAAACACCGTTCCCTTAAGCTTTGAAAATGAAGGAATTGGAGCAAAAGAAACCGAAAAATGACAATATGCTTGCGCTTTCATTCTTCCCTTGTTTTCTTCCTTAACAAAATGGAATTAGAGACATAGGAGAAAAGATTAGACTTATATTATTCACCTTTGAAAAAAAAAAATTTTTTTTTTTCGCCAGTCATCACTACTAGCATTTATTTGAATCTCCTTGTCTGTCAAGAGCAGCGGCTCTTTAGCCGCTGCAAACAAATTCACCGCTCCTTCAAGTAATCTTGGACACGACTACTTATGAAAGCATGGCTAGAGAAATAAAAATAAAATAAAAAAATATTTTTTTTTTGATTCCTCATGCAAAGTGGATAGGTAATGCAAGGAACCAAATTGAGTATGTCGAGCAGAGTGATATTTTTTTTTTGGTTTCTGGGTCAAAATTTGCCCAAGAGTTCATGAACTGCAGAATTTAAAAGTTAGCAATAAATCTTGAAAGTGTCGACAAGGAACCAAAAACATGTGGAAGTAAAAATGGAGCAAAGTAGAAAACGAAAATAAAATCATGGTGATACTGTTATTCGCATTTTAGCATCTTCTTTATCCTTTATTACCCCCTAATCTTGTAAATTCATCGTTGTTCCATTGTTCCTTACAACCAATTCAATTGACGTTAATTTCCTCTTGCTGTCAATACTTATAGGGTCAAAAAACCCTTGTCAGAACAAAAAAAAAACATTTTTTTTTTGATTTTTATCATGATTTATATCATGATTTTTATCATGATTTATATCATAATTTAAAATTATATCATAACAATTTAAGGACTTTAATGACGAAAAACGATTTATATTGAGGTGATTGTTTTTGTTTTATAGTATTAAACTAAAGTTTAGTTTCTATAGTTCGTGTTCAAAATTTAAATTTTTTAACAGTTTTTTGCCATTTATCTAATAATATGTCTCTTACCACTCTGTCATTCTGTTGTCCCTAAAACTTTCCTAATAAAATTGTCTCGTGAGCTTGTTCAGAGTTTTCGTTGATTATATTTTATACATTTCAATTGTCATTTTTTACCATTGTTAACTCCATTTTTGGGTTCTTCCCAGTTGAACTTTTCTTTACAGTCAAATAGTAACAATGATCATGAGAACTAAAGGGTTTATATCTATGTCGTAAGGATTTTAAAGAATAATGAACATAAATTCGGATTTCGCCTAAAGGAAAGTTACACAAAAAAAACATTATATTGTAGTTAAGAAAGTTTAGTTGATGATGTCAAAGGTCAAATGGAAGAGAGTTGGAGGGAAACAATGGTTTTAGTTTTTAAACAATCACAACAATACGTCTGTAACGGATTGTTGTTGTTGATTTTTTTTTTTTTTTTTTTTTTTTTTTGCACAAAAATCAAACAATTTGCACATAGGTGCTAAGATCCTTTCATAACAAAAGCAATCAAAAAAAAATATATATGAATTTTTATATAGTTTTGTTCTGATTTTGAGTGAATGGTTTGACCTCCTAGCCTTTTGTTGTCATCATTATTCAGTCTAATATCTTTTTGGCATCAGTAGTTAGACTAAAAACATGTAAAATTTTAAAATTTATGAAAAACATGAATGTCATATAATATATAAGTTATATGACTGAATTCAAATTTTTACAATTTTTTTTAGTCTAATAAGGCGTAATACTTTTAAGGCAATAAGACCAATTTCACTTCAAAGGGAATAATAATATTGCAATTTAAAAAATAAAATTTTCACACTTGACAAAATCACTTAATAATTTATTATAATTTAGCATAACAATGATGTACCTAATGGATGTGATGATAAGTTAACAATAATTTATTCTTATAACGGAATGTTAAATTAAACAAAAAATTTCCCAACCCTGATTGAAAAAAAAACATTTTTTTTTTAATTTATGTAAACTTGGTTTAAAAAAATCACCAACTTTTAACCAATGGAAATTTTATGCTAATTTCAGCAACAATAATTTCCAATGGTACCACACACCAACTAGGACAACTTACTATTATTAATTTTGATACCTATATTCTGAAAATTTGGATTTTAATTTCGAAATNAAAAAATCACCAACTTTTAACCAATGGAAATTTTATGCTAATTTCAGCAACAATAATTTCCAATGGTACCACACATCAACTAGGACAACTTACTATTATTAATTTTGATACTTATATTCTGAAAATTCGAATTTTAATTTCGAAATTTTTTTTTCGATTCAAAATTTAATTTTTCAAAATATAAAATTTTATATTATTTCAACCCATTTTTTTTTGGTCTGGTCAATAATGTAGTGAGAATAATGACTTTTTGTAATGTGGTAAACCCTAGTCAATTGAACGAAAATGTCAATTCAAAAAAAATACCTCAAAAACACACACAAGTGTCACATAGAGATGAATTATTAGACGCCATATTACCATTTTAGTGCAAAAATGTTAGACAATTTTTATGACTTTTTTTTTTTTTTTCATTTTAACTACCGGTGATTTTAAAATCTTTCTTCCTTTCTTGTCGTCATTCACGGTGTAAAATTTATGTAGTACTTTCAAGTCCTTTTAACCGAATTTTGTGTGTTTTCAATACTATGAAAGCTCTAATTTTTTTTTGCAGAAAGTATTTTGAATAGTAAAGTACGCAGCAGTTGAAAATTTTATTTAAAGTGAAATATTACTACTGAATTCGTTCATTTTGTGGTTCCTAAAATTTGAAAAGATCCAAAATCCATCATCACGAAGTAAGTGTTTTAACCAGGGTTGTTGAAAATAGTTAACTCAAAATTAACCCTAGAGTGATTTTATTTTTATTTTATTTATTTTATTTTATTTATTTTTTTAAATCTACAACATGAAAATTTCATGTTGAAATGATAAAATTCCAGTTCCCAGGCAACCACACAGGAATAAACAGACATGTTCAATTGACAGACAAGGGACACTTAAGATATTCTACATAAAAAATATATTATGTATTTATATATAATCTATATAATATATTTATATAGTTAAAATATATTAGTTGTAGTCAACATTTACTAAAATATAGAAATCTTGATTAATGTCGGTGAATAACAATAACTTTTGTAGAATTTCTACAGAATCAGGTAAAGAAGTTTTTAGACATCTTGTCATCGTCGGGTGTCGGGTAGGACTATTTTTACAATATTGTTTTCTTAGAATTTTACAACGAAAAAAAAAACTATTTTTTTTTGTTTATATAATTTTCAGAAATATTGATGCACTGAAGACCTGAAATGAAATCTATGCCATGACCACGACATAACATGGACAAACTTCAGGCGCCTGTTTAATTTAATAATAAATTCTTATAAATTTGTTATGCAGTTGAAAAAAAAACCAACATTGCAAAAACTGACCTAACTGAAATGTATTGTGTTAAGTTGTAAATTATAATTTTAAAAGTCTTATCTCACAGTCACAGTGGAAAAAAGCAAAAAAAAATAAAAAATATATAACAAAATTTTATAATTTTATACAGGAATTATAAAATAAAATGAAGTAGACTCATATTTTTTTTTTAATCCCAATAATTATTCCAGTTAAGAAATGATGAACAAAGAGTAGTAAATAAGCACTCTTAGATNATGTATTGTGTTAAGTTGTAAATTATAATTTTAAAAGTCTTATCTCACAGTCACAGTGGAAAAAAGCAAAAAAATAAAAAAATATATAACAAAATTTTATAATTTTATACAGGAATTATAAAATAAAATGAAGTAGACTCATATTTTTTTTTAATCCCAATAATTATTCCAGTTAAGAAATGATGAACAAAGAGTAGTAAATAAGCACTCTTAGATAATTCATCATGATTCATGATTCATTCATGACAATTTCACAATTGTGTACAATTGTCCACAATTGTGTACAATTGTCCAAAATTGTCTCTAGGTCACAGTGGGTTAAAGAAACAAACACCATTTCATTAATAATTCAAGTAAATATAAACTAGAGTGGATTTATATATGTCTTTTAAAACTTGGATCCATATCGANATGTCTTTTAAAACTTGGGTCCATATCGAATGGGGATGTAGCTCAGATGGTAGAGCGCTCGCTTAGCATGTGAGAGGTAGCGAGATCGATGCTCGCCATCTCCAGTATTTTTTCTTTTTTATAATTTTTTCAATTATTATTATTTCTTTCAACTTTGCTATTGCGATTATAATAGCTATTTTGGCTATAAAATTTAAAAATTTGGTTTTTTTTTTAAAGAACTTAACATACTCGGTTCAAAACAGTAATTTGTATTCTAATATTTACAATTCTGAATTCATTCCTTATAAAAACTTTACACTCTCGAATCCCAATTGGTTCCTATGAACGCTTATTTTTTTTTTTTTGGAAAAGTACGTAAAGCATTCATAAGTTTAATGACGTGAAGGAAACTTCCCGGAGATGGGAAAATTTTTAAGCCAAAAAAAAAAATCCGAGTCAATCCTCAACTTCCGGTTTCTTCACTCTGTTTTACGATCTTTTCGTCCCTACTGACTCATCTACTACCAAAATCCACAGATCATAAAATCAAATCCTTGCGAATTTTGAAAAAAAAATTTTTGATATTTCTTGTATACTCACATTTTAAAACAAACAGAAACAGCAGTCAACCGTGTCACTTATGTAGCATGTCATGTCAACACCCGGTTTATGTCGCCTCGCCAATACTAAACAAAAATCGTGAAATTTTATTGGCCAAAATTCATGTCCCTGGATCCCCATAATCTCATACTATAAGTTGAGTAATTTAGTTGCTTGAAATCAACACTGCAAAAAAAAAAAAAAAAAAAAAAAAGTTAAAAAAAAAATTTTTTTTAACACTGCAAAAAAAATAGTTTCAATTTTTGAAAAAGTTGTTTCCTTTTTCAAATTTTGGACTTTGAAGATTAGGATGTTAGGAATCTGTTGTAGGTATTCAATTTCTGTCATACCGTAATTTGTAGCCAACTTATCAGAAACAAGATCTTACTTTACGTAACAATGAAAAGATAAGATTTAGAAGAGGGTAACATCACCATGTATACTGAACATCCAAAATGTAATTATAGATTTGTTGAAAATTTAAAAAAAAAAAAAAAAAAAAAAAAAAAAAACTTGACAATTTTTGAGAACTAAATATAAGAAACCGAGATGAAAATCTTGTTTTTTTTTCATAAAAGTTTGTTTTCTAAAGCCTTAAGCGTTTCCATTATTTCTTTGCAATTGAGAGAAACTGGCTAGAAACCGACGACGACGGGATGAGGATTACCTGTGAATAGTAGTTATATTATTATCAAATTTTAAAATCAAAATGATGAGACAAAGATATGAAATTTTGTAGGAATTTTACATGAAAAATGAAAAAAAAAAATAAAATAATCCATTGTTGTTTCTCAAGTGGGTCCCTACACAGACTTCTGTCCTTATTCAACTGAACACCTTCAGATAAGGTGAGATTTCTTAGCTACTTTCTACCGTTGGATACAATGAAATGTCAAAATAGCTGGACCAAGGCACCCAGCCTTACCTAATCGATATCTTCAAAAAAAGGGACAACCGGGAAATAATAAGAAAAAAAAAAAAAAAATTCTTTAATATTTTTGAATAAAGCGAAAAGTCCCCAAAAAAGTCTCCAAGAATACATATTGTGTTTACCACATTACCTGTAACTTTTAATAGCATTTCTCTATAGGTTACATTATTATAACCATTCATAGGATAACAATAGGTTTTAAAAAGTAAAGGGAGAGAGTAAGAAGAGGTCAAAGGAGACGACACAATAAGAAATCAAAAGGTGCGCACCTGTAGAGAAAGTCAAAAAGTTATACAAAATATACAAAAATATAACACTCAAAAAATAAAATTAAGTTAAAAAGAAATTATATCTAGTAGAATGAATGTTAAATTTTGAAATTTTTTCGTTGCCCATGCGTAGTAGAATAATAACATTAAAGAGTCAAATAACGGTGAGCGCTTTATGCTATAACACTACGGCAAACTAACCTCGGACTTTTAACTCTTTGAAAATTTATAACAAAAAACTTAAATTAGGTTTTTATATCAAAATTTGGAAATAATCAAGGTTGCTATGAGAAATTTACAAAAAGCGACTTTGATCAAAGTTCCTTTTTGTAAATTTCTCATAGCAACCTTGGAAATAATAATAACTTTTTCTTTTTTTTTGAAAAATTGAAAAATTGCAACATTGTAAGGTTTTGTGTAAGCACAAAATTTAAGAATTACAAGAAAATTTCTCAAAATTTATACATATTTTATAATGTATTTCATTTTATATAACATATAGTAGTTAATTCTAATGAAAACCATCAGTTCAAGATCAATTGTTATGGTGAGTATTATTATAAATATTTCAATAGATTTCTAAAAGTACATACCTTCTTCTTTTTTTTTTTGGTCTTTTTATATTTGACACTTTACCTTCGGTTCGATGGAACCAATTCTCGAATAANCTTCTTCTTTTTTTTTTTGGTCTTTTTATATTTGACACTTTACCTTCGGTTCGATGGAACCAATTCTCGAATAATAAGTAACTAAAAATAATAAAAAATCTTCATGGATCTCGTTCATTAGAATTTACATTATATTATTGAAAAANTAATAAGTAACTAAAAATAATAAAAAATCTTCATGGATCTCGTTCATTAGAATTTACATTATATTATTGAAAAAAAAAATAAAGGTGTGATGTGAAAAGGAATTTCATATTGAATTTATTGATCTGCAGGTAGAAATTTTCAGGTGTGAGTTTCGATTAGTAAACCTATCCTTTGGATTTCTAATAATTTTTGATCTATTAGACTCACCGNACCTATCCTTTGGATTTCTAATAATTTTTGATCTATTAGACTCACCGACCGCATCAACCGTTTCTTTTTATTGATGTTCTAATGATGCAAATTATTAAAAACTGCAAAATAAAATCATACATAATAGTCTTTTTTTTTATAAAAAATTTAAATCATTTATCACTTTCACTAGGGTTGTTAGGTTGTTAGGACATTGAAATTGGTAACAAAATAAAACATAATATGACGGATTAGTTAATAGTAACAAACTGTGAATTATGATGACTTGACATATTTGAAAAAAAAAAATTTGTCTACAAGTATATATGCAGAAATTAATACAATTATTGAAAAGATAATCAATCACTATAAAAATTTTATCATTTTTAAGGTTTCAGATGCACTGACAAAAAAAAATTTAATAAAAATAGTGCATATCGGACAGACGGACATAAAAATTTCATAACTCTCTTTTGCTCCACTGTCCGCGGGTTATTATTATTATTATTATTATTGTATTTTATAATTTATGTACCCTAATTACTTTATGTTAACAATAATTTTAGTTATATATTATTCATATTATATAAAACATATTAAATTTTAAGCAATTTTGAAAACCAAACGTAAACCTTGTTGGTAGCTTGAACTTTATGTCATTTATATTGTATACAAAGATATATATTTTTTTTCCAAAGAATTTTGAAAAAAAAAAAGTTATATAACAATAATAACATAAACTTTTAGAAATTGATTTACTGCCCACTGTCACTCTGTAGTAGCCCATTTCATTCACAATTCACAAATTTTTACTTTTCTTCAGTTATTTCAATTCTGAAAATAATATAAAAAAAAAAAATTTTTTTTTTTTAAATCCATCAAAAATCAAAATTTCTTTCATCGTTTTCACACACCTTAACTTTAACATAGTAATAAATCAGATCTTCTATGATTACAATGAGAAAATGATGTAATACAGGTGTGAACATAAAATTCAAGTTATTGGTTACTCAATGAACAAATTTGACATTTTGACATTAGAAATAACATTTACAACCCTGAAATTTTTGAACTGACTTACAGCTATTAATATCTTTTGAAAAGATCATGTAATATCTAGTTACAAAAAAAAAAATTTTTTTTTTATAAGTTTCAAATTTCAATCGTCTACCAATAAATTAAAGTTTGTGTATAAGTCAAATTTTGCAAATGTGCCAATAATCCCAACAAGTTTTTTTTTTACAATGAGCAATTTTTTTATACGATTGAGTGATTTTCCCCTCCTGGCAATTTTTTACCTCTATTAAGGTGTATAATTTGCATATTTTGTATCATAATTCATTTTCTACTTGATGATCTTTGGACTTCACATTCACTTATCATTATCACATTGTTGCCAAATGTTAATTGTTATCTTTTTGACCTTCTTAATCGCCAATTAACTCATTGATTAATCACAACTTTTTCATGTTCTTATATCACTTGGGGATGTAGCTCAGATGGTAGAGCGCTCGCTTAGCATGTGAGAGGTAGCGAGATCGATGCTCGCCATCTCCAAAATTTTTTTTTTTTTTTTACATCTTTAAATCATCAGAATTTAACCATTTATACTTTTTTTATACTGGATTTATACTTTTCTTTTTATTTCTTAATGAACAGAAAAATGATNTATACTTTTTTTATACTGGATTTATACTTTTCTTTTTATTTCTTAATGAACAGAAAAATGATTCAATTTTTTTTATAACTTTAGAATTCTTTAAGCAAACAATTTCAATAGACGAAATTTCTTTTTGAAAATTTTGAACACTGATGAAAAATCGGTATGGGCCAACAAAAAAAAATTGAATATTTTGACGCGTGGCTACTCTCTTATCTCTTATTTGAGTACCCGGTCTCGTATATCCGTTCTCGGAGTCTTCGGATTGATAAATGCCTATTTATTTTTTTTTGAAATCACTATAACAATGAGTTTAGGAAAAATATTTTCACCTGGTCTGATGGTGGTCCATTTGATCTCTGTATTCATTTTTGACCAGGTGCAACTTAAAATTTACCGGTAAAATCCTTCACTCATAAACAAAGCTTTGGTAATAATTAGNGTGCAACTTAAAATTTACCGGTAAAATCCTTCACTCATAAACAAAGCTTTGGTAATAATTAGAATGGTTTGAATCAAAATCTAATGACTCATCGTACTAATAAACCGTTTCAAATTTAAATTTTGCAGTTTTTATCTACGTAATGTACGCGGTTTACTAAGAGTCATTCCGATAAAAAAAAATACCATTTTGTTGATATAATTTTAAATTATTTAATTTAAATTTATTTAATTATTTATTTAAATTAAAAAAATTAACCGTTATACTATTAAACCATTTTTTTTGAATTAGAATCGACTATTCTAATTCAAAAAAAAAATGTTTATTTTTGAATTTTCGCAATTCGTCACTTCTTAAACTTGACATTTCAATTCATACTTGACATCTCTTTCTTGACTACTGTTTTGTTAAGTTTTTTGCACAAAATTTTATTAGAATATATGAGAAAGTCAAATAGATAAATATTCATAAAAATTTTCCTTAAGTTTGTTGTAAAAACTCATTGAAAAGTGAAGTTCGATATAATTTTGGAAGAATTTTCTCTCCTTTCTTTTTAACTTTTACTCAATTTCTTGAAAATCTTATGAAATTTTTTATTTCTGTTTGTTGCACTCTATTTCTAATTGAAATTACCACTTTTTGTAAAAAAAAAAAAAAAAAAGTTGTCATTTTAAACATCAAACTTGGACTAAATCATCCAAAAAATGAAGTTGATAAGTTTTATGCAACAGACTGTATATAATCATTACACCCCAGAATGACCATCATTGGTTATAAATCCTACTTGATGGTTTGTTTAAAAAAAGAAGAAAGCTTCGTTGCCCCAGTCATAATTAACGGATTAATTTTAAATGTCGGTTTTTTGAGTGTGGGAAAATGAGGGTGTTTGGTTTTTGGTGGGTCCTTTTGAATTATTTTTTTAGAACTTCTCCATGGCTCTGCATACTAATCAGATCTCTACTTGGACCAGTGATGATGAGATCTTGTTGTCCATTCATTCATGAATCACCAAACGACCTATTACACTTACACAGGTTCTGTCACCATAGATACACACCGAAATCTTCTTTGAATATTAATAATAAAATTTCATGAGATATAATACAAAAACGAGTGTTCTGAATAGATAATTTCCTTCATTCAAGGGAGCCGTGTAGCCTTAATAAAAAGTACCCTTAAAAAAAAAATTTTTTTATCATGTGATCAGTCATCGTTGGAGATCAGACGGTATACAAGTGACAGGAACCGAAAGCAAATGTGTTTTGTGTATATATTTTAGTTACTAAAATTATTAAAAAAAAAAAATTTTTTTTTAATATAAATTAATAAGTTTTGTATATAATAATAATTTTTTTTTATACATTATATTATATATTTTTCATATATCTTATGTAGATTTTTTATAGGAATCCTACGCATGAGTACTTCTTATGCTACATTGGTAGTTGCTTTGCTACTGAGACGATTAGGACATGAATTGTCACGACTTTGAACTTGGAGATTTGAATTCATCTCAACTTAAAAAAAAAATTTTTTTTTTTTTGAATTTGCATAAAGAATTACATCATAAATTTTTTTTTTTTTTTTGAATTTTGTCTTAGATACTTAAAGGGTTATAAAAATTTTCTTTTGATCTCCGTCCGTCGTTATATTTTTGGTTCCTATTGTATATAATACCTTAATCTCTCTCTTTCGTCTAATTGGTGGACACTATCTCTACCTTGTATCTTCTTAACCCTTTTTTTTTCTCATATGACAAAAATTTTGACAAAAAAAAAAAAAATTTTTTTTATGATCATAGTTTGAGAGACGGGGTCCTTAAAGTAAATAGACTTTGAACTTGGTTCCTTTTCTATTAAATGGATTACGCTCATTTTAATCACAAAAGAACTTAAAAAATCCTTCCTATTCGAGCTTAATATTAAAGTTTCCATTTGAAATTTGAATAATATAAGAAAACTAAAGTAGTACAAATATAATAAAAATGTCATAATTCATTTATTAAAGTTGACCTGTTGTTTTTAAACCTTTTTAGGGTGGATTATTTTCAAAGAAAATAGTTACAAAAGAGACACTGAAAATATTTTTAGCCAATGGGAATCAAACAAAAGAAATTTTTATATATAAATTCTATAGTTTATACTCACTATGTATATTATAGTAGTGCAAATATAAAGTAAGGTTATTTATAATTTATGAGTCATAAACTCAAAAAATTTTGGATGGTGTATTAGCATATAAAGTTTTAGATTATACTGTAAACTTTTTATACTTTTTTATATATATATATAATTTTTTATTATTATATAATTTGATTATAATAAATATAAATTTTTGTCTACTTTTCCGCCTTATTTATATATATATATTTGNTTATATATATATATATATATATATTTTGTATTTTTTTTTTAATTAAAAGGTATATTACTGAAAATTGAGTAATTATGCCTTCAGGCTTCTGAAAATAAGTTGAATTTTTAGTTTTGGTGCGACAATATGAATAATTCATCAATGGAAAATTTTTAAGAAGGGTTTATACTTTTATGAACTTGACTTTTACGTAAACTAAGACTATCAAAAAGATATAAGAAAATTTAAAATATAAAGAGATAGATATAAAAAAAAATGAAAATGTAATTTTCCATTGTTTACTTTCCAAAGAATCAAAATATTTTTACTAGGCTGTCACACTTGTGATGCAATTGTAAAGTATGGCGATTGAATACTTAGAAAGTGACATTGGATTGGTTCAAAATAAGGTTAACTCAACTAACCTCAGTTTCATTGTTCTTAAGTCAGAGAGTTAAATAGATATTTAAAAAAAAAAAAAAAAAAAAAAAAAACGAAAATTTTTGTCAACAGAAAACAATTGGCAACAATGGAGTCCTTTTTCCTACTGGACAATTGACAATTGACAAGAGACCTTTGAGACCTTCACATATTCAATTTTTAACTCTTGGTTACCTACATATACTAAATTTGACATTAGCCTTCAAAATTTCAACTAAAGTTCAATTTTATTTTTCAAAAAATTTTTCATTTATATTTTTCCAACAATTATTTCTTTTTGTTATTTGAAATTGAGATGGATGGATAAGTTTCCATTATCAAAATTTCCATTATTAAAAGGAAAAAGGGTTAAAAAAAAATAACAATAGGCGGGTGTTGACATCACGTGATAGGTTATTTTATATTATTTCCCAATGGATGACTTGGGCTTATTTTATGTATAATTTCTTTCGAAATATTATTCTGTCTGTGCCATAAATTTCAAAAAAAAAATTGACAAAAAAAAAAAAAATTTCTTTGAAATCATTCGAGATAGAGTTAACACGACGACGCCAAAGTGTCGGACTCAGAAAGAACCAATCAAAAACTATTGTTTGAGTATTGTGATTGGATGGAGGTTTGCTGGCGTCAGTCACATGTTCAATTTTTTATTAATATGTCACCGTTTGGACCCAAGTTAACAAATAAAATATTATTGAAAACAAGGGGCAATTTGTCAATTTGTTTCCTATTTCTATATAGTTTTTTATTATTATTTTATTTTTTTTTTACTAATCTTGATCTTACACATGTCTCCTGACTGACAGTCGGCACTTGACTTAACTTGCCCTTTAATCTCAATAGCTTCAAAACTTCACTTACGTAGTCCCATGTTCTGCAAAACAAAGATAACAATCACATCCGTAAGATTGAATTACAACAATGGGTTTTTTCCTACACTCGCGGCATCAACTTTGTCATTTATTTAAAATAAAAAATAAAAAAATGGGGACACTATCGATTTAAACGCCTACGAATTAAAACTAAATGCTAATAAAAGTAGTAAGTTAGTAAGTAGTAAGTAGTAGCGTAGAAAGTAGTAATATGAGTAGTAAATCATGATTTTTTTTATTACAAAAAAAGTTCTAAAAAATTACAAATTACAAAAAATTTCAAGGTTAAGCCATGTTTATACATAAAAATTAAAAATTACAAAATTTTTTTAGGATTACGCCATATTTATACTTGAGTTCCTCCAAACCTCATCTAATCTAAATGCACTGCACCGCAACAAATAAAAAAATTTTATTAACAATTTTTTTGTATTATAAAAATAAACAAAATTTTAATCAAAATTTTTAAATCTTTTTCATATTGTTATTATTATTGTTTTTTTTTTTTGTATTTTTGCGTTAGAGGATTTACAGTATAAATCCCGCATTAGTGTTGTCATTATTCGTACATTTGAATTTCATAGGCCACAAATTGTGGAAACCACGTCACATTTTGATATGGATACTTTAGGCTTTCCGGTTTAATTTAAACTCATCATAAAAGTGATGGGGGTCTAAATATAAAATTTTTCTTTTTTGAAAAATTTTTACTCAGTTTTTTAAGTTCCGGCTTAAAAATTAAGATATGTGTAAAATATAAGAGGTTTAAAGGGAATAAGTAAAAATTAATACCTAAAAATGGGACATTTTAAACTTCATGGTTTGATTTTTTTTGGAGATGGGGGAGGGGGTGGAATGTATTTCTTCAGAAAAAAAAAAAATTTTTTTTTTTATGTTAGTATTACAATTTACCCGTTACGGTTTTCGGTTATTTGTAGGATTGGTCTCATCCAATAGTGGGTGTATTGTTAACAAGTCCTTCTTCCAACAGTAGTTTTTAGTAAGGATATATTGATTCAAAATTTTGTGTATTTTTTTTTTGTTATCTACTCAAAAAGACGCATTTGGGGCTTTTAGGTTTGTAGTGGCATTTTTAAATTCGATTCGCTTCCTGGGAGGTTTTAGTCAACATTTTCTAAACCCTCTGGTGTTAAACTGTATAGTAGTAAAAATCAAAACATTTTTACCAATAACATAACATAATCTTCAACAATGCTCAGATTACACTACACCATTGCAAAAAATTAAGACCTTTGGCAATAACCAGAAAATTTAAATTTTAGCGCTAGAAAACCAGAGAATTGAGGTAGTAAGTAGTGTAAATCATCCCGTACCGTCTGTCACTCTTTATAAAGTGTAAAAATAATGAAAGTGACAAATTGTTCAATTCTTTTGCTTTATAATAATGTATTCGGTCGTAATGATTTTGAAATCAAGCGTAGTTGGTGCTTTTGTGTATGATTTCATTTCAAATTCTTTGGAAACTACCCGCCATTCAACCATCATATCATCTTGGACAATAAAGAGTCGTAAATGAGACACAGGGTGTGAAAATGTCTCAAAATACAACAATTGAATCACATGTAACTCAAACTGACAATCAATTTTCTGTAGGGCTGTACCTTAGTTTTACTTTTACCATTTTACTCTTACTTATTTAAAAATAAAAAATAAAAAATTTTTACACCGGCGACACCGCCTCACCGTGAAGAAACGCTGGAATTTGGAAATTCATCTTAAAGAAAGTACACAAAAAAACAACGTTCAATTTTTTTTTGTTGTTTTTTGAAATCTCCATAGTTTTTATTTTCAAAAAAGATAAATGTTAATTTATTTTTTCATTTGTACAGTCTGTTGCTGCCTGTTTTTAACAAAAAAAAAAATTTTTTTTTTGTTCAATCCTTAAATTTTAAACCGCGAAATTTTAAAATCAAACAAAATGAAAATCACAACGGTTCCTTTCTTTGCTTTTCGGATTTCAATAATTTCTATATTACTTCACTCAAGTCAACCGTTTAAAAAATGGAATTTAGCCTTTAAAAAATCACCTGACGAGTACAAAAATCAATGAAACCAGATGGAATCTTTAGTATTAGTAAAGTATTTTAAAAAATGGACCATTGTACAGCAGATCAGTTCAGTTGAGCGGGTCTTTTAAATTTAAAAAATACGATCAAGGTCATTTATTTGGCTTCTTCATAAATCCTGCGCCGGAACCTTCAAACCTCAAAGAAAAAATTAAGCGTGAACCTGTTGTTTACTTGTGGCTTTTCTACTCAAGAAGACATTTTTTTTTTAAACCCTTTACCTAAACCCTTTTTTTGTCTATTTTTGGCGGTCCCCTTCAAATTTTCATGTTATAATATAAGATGTAGGAAACGACTGACTTGTAGCTCCCAACCTTTACATTTTAATCCAATTTTAGTTACCGCGCCGTCATCTTTTGAACTTTATAAGAATGAAAAATAAGAGCCGTTAGTTTTGCATCATTGAGTTCAAATCAAGCACTACAGACAACCGAGTGTTTTCGGTATAATCTTGAAAAAGAATAAAAAAAAAACCAAATCAAATTGTGAAAAATTGAATGGTTAAAAAAAAAACCCTTTCCTTTTTTATTTTATTTTTTTTTTCAAAATCAACAGGAATCTCTGTTCAAAATTCCGGTCTTTTGTACTAATAAATCTGTCATGGATAGTATTCCGTTGTCGGCAATCGAAACTACTTTTTCATTTGAATTTAGAGTTTCGCGCCACCCCAATCCTACCGTCGCCAGAATCTCTAAAAAACCAATTTTTCTTGATCAGTTTTCTATTTGTTTTTTTTTCTCATTATTTTACTTCTTTTTTTTTCAATTTCTTAACCTCCTACGCAACCCTTTAAAATGAATGGAGACCCACAAATGTTTAAATCCCATTAGGACGGCTGGTGACTTTTTGAAAAAAAAATCCATTGTTACAACGACTATATGTACAAAAGCTTTAATCTTTGTACACCTAAAGGTAAGAGTGATCTTCCGGTACATTCGTAAAATATCAGGTAAATTTTTTATAACAAGACTTTTTTTTATAAATCCTTTACCAAGAAAAAAAAATTTTTTGATAAGAAAAATCAAGTGGTGAACCTCGTCAATCAACAATATGAAAACCAGGTGAATCCTTAGAGATATGAAAGTTAAAAAAAATTGTATCATCACTGTTGGAAAAGATTAACACACCTTTTGTTGGTACAGGAGAGGGTCAGGGTCACTTTATGACAGATTTCGATGAAATTATGAGTAATAAATTGCATAGAAACAGTTAATTTATGTTTACCAATATCAAACAAATCTATCTTTATTCATTGGTTTGGTTATTTAAGTGCATTTTCTGATACTATTAAATCCATTCATTTTAGGGAGACTTTTAAGAGTAGATTTCAAAATTCGTAGCTAACTAAAGATTTAGAAAGAGTCTTGCCATTGTTGTGAGAAAATGAGGTGAAGACGTGAAAGGGGTCAATGACCTTTTGTGAAAAAAATATAAACATAAAAAAAACAAGGTCGATCTTCTCTTTTGATTAAAATGTCACTTAAAGCTGTCAATTTCGTGAGAGAAATGGACTGATTTTTTTGGTTCATCTTATAAACTAAATTTTATTTGACATGATCGAAGCATCTGTGTCAGCTCTCCTTAATTCATATCACAAGTTTAACTTTCATTTCCATTTACGATGACAATATAATTCAATTATTTCCATTTTCAGTTCATTTGAACAATGGCAGGTGTGAAATGTGA
Source organism: Holacanthella duospinosa (assembly GCA_002738285.1). Lineage (NCBI taxonomy): Eukaryota > Metazoa > Arthropoda > Collembola > Poduromorpha > Neanuridae > Holacanthella > Holacanthella duospinosa. Next base: position 41,460 of record NIPM01000164.1, on the reverse strand, counting down.
TAAAAAAAAATTTTTTTTTTTAAGTAAGAGTTTAATCATTGTTATTTAGTACAATTGGAACAAACTTTCGGTTGTCTGATAAAATATTAGTTTCCATATCTTGACCTCAGCGGCGCATGCCTCTAACCCGGTTAACTTACCGGCTCCGCTCAACATACGCCAAATCAATATAGGCTGCATCCAATATACACTCGAGCAAAAAAAATTCTAAAAATTTGACTTATTTAAGATACAGCAACCTAAAATGAGATTTTATATAACCGAAACGTAAAATAAACCTAAAAAGTACAATAATAAACGTTGAATAAACCTAAAAAATACCTAAAANCATATAACCGAAACGTAAAATAAACCTAAAAAGTACAATAATAAACGTTGAATAAACCTAAAAAATACCTAAAATTTTCTCTGAAATGTTTGGTCAATCTCATCTCATCAGTATTTGGTGAAGCTCATATTGATTGTAGAGCTTATTAGGTATATAAAACACATTTTTGGTGTCACGATCTAACCAATTACGATAACCATGATATTAAATATATATATATTTTTTTTTTCAAATTAATACGAAGGTAAATGAAAATAAAATTGTGGTAGTGGGTTAATTTTAAAATCACAAGATGTTTTACTTCCGATGCTATTTCTGACCTAGCCTGGTGTTCAATCGACGGTATTTTTTTTTTGAGGGGTAAGCTGAGGTCTGTGCGGCCTCCCTACAACAATACCATTTTGAACTGGTCCATATTTCCTGATTGCATCAGAACCAGTGGATGCAGCTGTTGTTTTCGTTATTTAAATTCAATAATAGAACCAGAAGGGATCTCATTGGTTACCGGACAGGTTTCCTGATGAAACAGGAAGAGAAGAACAAAGATTGAAAATTTGACCTACTAAATCCTGAGGATGTCAAATATTGAGACGAAAATGTAAATTATGGAGGTAGGATTTATATTTTGGTTCCACTTACCTGTCCAACAAAAGAAGAANATTGAGACGAAAATGTAAATTATGGAGGTAGGATTTATATTTTGGTTCCACTTACCTGTCCAACAAAAGAAGAAAGAAAAAAAAACAAAGTACTTTGCCTGTTGTCGCAATTAGCACAATTTGTGCGACACTCGACTACTGCGCCACTACTCCTAGTTTNATTGAGACGAAAATGTAAATTATGGAGGTAGGATTTATATTTTGGTTCCACTTACCTGTCCAACAAAAGAAGAAGAAGAAAAAAAAACAAAGTACTTTGCCTGTTGTCGCAATTAGCACAATTTGTGCGACACTCGACTACTGCGCCACTACTCCTAGTTTTAGGGTGTTCAACTTAAATCTCTACTACCGTTTTTTTTTGACTCATCAGATTCATTTAATTTTTCCGCCCATGGTTTTTTTTTTTGGACAGGTGAAGATAATCTCATGGTATCACCAAAAGCAGCAGGGAATTATTCACCTTTCCTCCCTTTTAGATTATCTTTTTGTTTTCAAAGTCTATATGGACACAGGGTCCCAGACCCGTGGCACATGACTCAGAGGGTGACAAGGGTTGGGACTTGGGAGATGAGATAGTAGGTATGGCTCATGTCAAAAATTTGACCGACAATGTCAAAAAATTTGACCACCTATCTTCTACCGACTAAAGAAATTAACGTGTGAAAGCCCACCTCTGCATTAACGCCTTATAAATGTCATCAAAGTACAGTTAATTCTCTCAAATTTGGTCATATGATCAAAGGGATGATTCTATACAACATATATTTCAATAATACACCTCAAAAGACACCTTTAACTACTAACTACCCTTAAGTACCTGAAAAATAAAAGCTAAGGACTTATTTATATACAGTACTATTAAAAATAGTTTAAATTTATAAATATTTAATGACCCATACCCAAAGGATAAAAATGGAAAGGATCAAATTTATCTACTTAATAACTCATCTTCGACGATTCAAAAATGAACCGCGCGCAGGATTCTATGATTTTAATAATAAATGTTAAATTACAAAAAAAAATAATATATAAAACCTTCCACAAAAATTGAAACTTGAATCCAGTATTGAATTTCTGCAGATGTGATGGGTTAAGGTGTATACAAAAAAAATATATATATATATTATATGGTTAACCATCTTGTACTCAATTATTAGTTCTTCCGAATTCGGAGTCTTTGGGTATTTTTTATACCCTCTATGGTTAGCAAAATGAATAATAACCCTGGAAGAACCGTATTGTACAAAAAAAAAACATATTTTTTATTCCAAACCGTCGGCTTTAGTATTTTTTATTATAAATTATTACGGTTCTCTCACCTTTAAGAATTAGTAGGTAAGAGGCTAATAAATAACTAAAAATTTGTGTTATTTTGACCTGAAATGTCTTCAAAAGCTTTTTTTTTTTAAATTCATGAGTAACATTCAGTACACCGAGGGTTTTTCATCTCTCCAGTAAATACACTTGGCTAATTTTTTTTTTTTTTTTTTTTAAATTTTGCTATTTCACCTGAACTGAAAATGACTAATAGATCTTGATATTAATTAAGTAGGTCCTGGTATTAGGGCGTTGGAATTTTATTATGATCTGCATGTTCGGTTGCTATATTGCTATTGTATAAAAATGAATAAATTCTACTAATAAAACCATAATATAAAAATAAAATTTTTCTTAATAATTTATTTTGAATTTGAACATAACAAAAAAAACAAAACAAAAAAAAAAGTTTTTTTTTGGAGGAGAAAGTTTAGTTTGAATGAAAGTGGATACATATGTTCATTTTCACATGAGAACAGACACAACATTAGGGTTAGTTTTTTTTTTGGTGATGTGATGATAGGTGTGTTTTGTTCATTGTATAGTACATTTAGCACCTTCATCTTCAACTAATGAGATTCCTTGGATGTCATGATTACTAGGTGTATCATTGCATCAACACGGGAGATTTCTATCACAAAAAATTATGTCGTAGGTCATTGTAGATTGGATAATTTTAAACTGAGTTTTTTAAGATATTTTTAATAAAAAAATGAAAAAAATAGGCAAATAATTAACTATATAACCCTAATAGTGGTGTATAAATGTGACAGAAAGAAGCGTTAGGTCATCAGATCCGAAATTCGGGTTATGATCAATGGAAACTTATTTAGGGCAAAATTTTTTTTTGGACTGTAGAAAATAATAATAAATAGAAGGGTGGGTATAGTCCATCAATAATCTGAATGTGAGGTATATAATATAGGTAATGTTAACCCATTTGGAAGTGTTGTATTCATGAGAGTTGGAGGTGCCTTGTCATAGGTCCATGTCATGGATCCATGTCATGTCATCTTCCGTATGTGATAAATCCTTCACTAATTGATCCTTTGCGTTTATACCTATAGACCCACTAGGGTTAAAATTTTTTTTTTTTTTTAATGAAAACATACCTACCGAGGAACATTTCATGGTAACTACTAACTCCTGATGTACCGTTGATATTGAAAGTGTACAAGTGTCTACTCCCTTTTGTACTATGAAAATATTAGACTGAAAATGAAATAATGTAGAGGGAACTGTCAAAAATATTACTATAAAAATTAAATGTTCTACACGCAACTTTGTCTAACTCTGCACCCGTCGTCATTGGGACCTCTTTATCACTTTATTCTTATGTATACTCCAACAGAAGCTTCATGTTTTTATGATACATAAGGTAATAATAAGTAATTATCCATTTACTTATGACCTCTTACCTCATCACACTCTTTGACTCTTGACTCATTCTATTATTTTCATGTATTTTTCAGACCTTATAATCATAGAGAGGAAATGTAGAAAAAAAAAATATATATATATATATATACATTTTTTTAATACTACTGTCAATATAGAGTAGATTTGGGGGTAGTTTTTACAAAAAAAAATTATATGACGTAATTAGACTTAATGGTTTTGTATTGTTGTATTTTTAAATTACTTGGTATTAGTATTAGTCTTATTAACACATTGGTAACACTGATGTTGTTAATGGACTGGGTTAACATTGATGTAAATATGGGTGTAACAATTCAAGCATAGAATTTATTATAATGATTTTAAAATATTTTAAAATAATTATAAAATAAAAAATTTTAATTANAGTATTAGTCTTATTAACACATTGGTAACACTGATGTTGTTAATGGACTGGGTTAACATTGATGTAAATATGGGATAATGGTGGTGTAAAAATTCAAGCATAGAATTTATTATAATGATTTTAAAATATTTTAAAATAATTATAAAATAAAAAATTTTAATTATNAATTCAAGCATAGAATTTATTATAATGATTTTAAAATATTTTAAAATAATTATAAAATAAAAAATTTTAATTATCAAAATTGGTTTGTAGACAATTGTCAACAAAAATTTTAAATAATATTGTTATAATACCTTTCATATGATTTTTAAGATAATCATAATATTCATTCTCTAATTTTCTATAATGTAAACCTAATTTCTTATAGATTCTCAGGTTTTTACTTAAGAACCTAAAAAAAAAGTCTTTTATCCTTGAAACACATGTAAATTAAATGAGAAAGAGATGTAGGGGTGAATTGAGAATAGAAACGAACTTAATTTGTTTAACTCACTTGTAGCCAAATCTACTCAACCTATTTCAACANGGTGAATTGAGAATAGAAACGAACTTAATTTGTTTAACTCACTTGTAGCCAAATCTACTCAACCTATTTCAACAGAAAATACATTTTCTGAACGAAAATTTAGTACTGAATCCAACCCAACAAACCATAAGGTCGCACCTCTTCAAATAAAAAAGTTGTGACGTAAAACATGGAGTGTTCCACATTTGTTACATATATTTCATCTTAATCATAGATTTTGATATAATCTGCTATATAATCAGTATAAAAACATGTGAAAATTTCTCTACATATGGTAGAGGGAGGGTTAATTTATGGTGATCTTTAGGATAGCCTAATTGTAAAAATCTAGGTAACTTTGTATTGAATTTTGAANGGTGAATTGAGAATAGAAACGAACTTAATTTGTTTAACTCACTTGTAGCCAAATCTACTCAACCTATTTCAACAAAAAATACATTTTCTGAACGAAAAATTTAGTACTGAATCCAACCCAACAAACCATAAGGTCGCAGCTCTTCAAATAAAAAAGTTGTGACGTAAAACATGGAGTGTTCCACATTTGTTACATATATTTCATCTTAAGTAGATTTTGATATAATCTGCTATATAATCAGTATAAAAACATGTGAAAATTTCTCTACATATGGCAGAGAGAGGGTTAATTTATGGTGATCTTTAGGATAGCCTAATTGTAAAAATCTAGGTAACTTTGTATTGAATTTTGAANGGAGGGTTAATTTATGGTGATCTTTAGGATAGCCTAATTGTAAAAATCTAGGTAACTTTGTATTGAATTTTGAAATCTATCTTTGTCAATTAAAATAATAATAAATTCATTGGAACAAGAAAAAAATTTTTTGGAGTCATAGGGTTTTTATGTTGTCAAAATATTATTGTCGGCATCTTCTTATAAATCAGTATGTAGTAGTGTATTTTCCTATTTTGACATACAGACTTTAGCTTGATCTTACCGGTTTGGGATTTTGATTCATCAGTTGTTTTTTTACTAGAAATTTCTTGTATCAGAGATCAGTTAATCGGCTTTACGATCATTTTTCTATACTACTAGAAAGAAACAAGAGTCATCAGATGCATTAATTCTTTTTTTTTTTNCGGCTTTACGATCATTTTTCTATACTACTAGAAAGAAACAAGAGTCATCAGATGCATTAATTCTTTTTTTTTTTGACTTGACTTGAATTAAAAAAAAAATCTACTTAAAATAATATAATCTTTTTATGCAACAAATCACCTATTTCCACACCTGTGTATTTATAGTAAATCCTTAANGCTTAAAATAATATAATCTTTTTATGCAACAAATCACCTATTTCCACACCTGTGTATTTATAGTAAATCCTTAAAAAAAATTTTAACGCAGGTAAATACCAAGAAGGATATTTAAATCATTGTACTAATAAAGATGCGAGTGGATGTTGTAATAAGTAATAAATTTAAGTGCAAGTGTCTACAAGAGAATAATAAGAGTATGTCAATGTATTGTTGCATAATATTCAGATTAATTGTGTCAAGATTAATTAAATATTAAATATNGCGAGTGGATGTTGTAATAAGTAATAAATTTAAGTGCAAGTGTCTACAAGAGAATAATAAGAGTATGTCAATGTATTGTTGCATAATATTCAGATTAATTGTGTCAAGATTAATTAAATATTAAATATTAATTGGATTTATTACACACAGAAATAAATAATACTCTTTCTACAACCTCGTAGTTTGGACTTTAAACTCACATGTTTCATACTAACTGCTAGTAGATTTGTAAAGAAAATTCAAATATGTATATACACAAAAGTCCAACTATTGTGTAATGAGGACCAGATGGCTTTCCCTCTTTTTTTCTTTTTTTTTTGGAANTTAATTGGATTTATTACACACAGAAATAAATAATACTCTTTCTACAACCTCGTAGTTTGGACTTTAAACTCACACGTTTCATACTAACTGCTAGTAGATTTGTAAAGAAAATTCAAATATGTATACACAAAAGTCCAACTATTGTGTAATGAGGACCAGATGGCTTTCCCTCTTTTTTTCTTTTTTTTTTGGAACGATTTTCTTTGTAAATAATAGGAAAAATGTAGAAAAGAAAATTTTTGTCGCGTGCCATACGAGAAGAACTAAGAGAAATAGTACGACAAAACAAATTTGTACAAAAGGAATGAAAATCATGCACTTGATGATTCAAAAGTTAAAAAAAAAAAAAGTTTTTTTATATTTTTTATTTTTATATTGTTAATAATACCATTTTCATCATCAGTAAAAGTCTCAAAAAGGCGCGAAATAAAAATTTGAAAATAAGCCATACAAAAAATAATACAGCATCCCAAGTTGTGTTAATTCGCTGTATTTGCCTGTTGCTGTAAATAATAAGTATGGAAAAAGATATTAATTAGAAATTACATACAAAGAAAAAAACTTCTTTTTTTTTCTTTTTTTTTTGATATTCTGCGCAGTTGTCTAATTTTCCTTGGCTTTTCCGCTCTAAATACAACTTACAGTTGTAACGCATTGCATTTTCAAATGAAAATTTTCAAATATTTAACCAATCATATTACTTAGAAAATTTTACCTGGTTGGATTTATGCAGTGGTCGCTGAGACTCTTTTTAAGCCTAAATGTGACAAGTTTCTTTTTTTTTTAGTTTTTAAGCGGGATTTTTAAATATAAAATATAAACCTAAAGGGAAATAACTCAAAGAGCGCTCACCGATTATCGACCGAATCTTACCAAAATATCCGCATTAGTTTGAATTAATTTGTTGACTGTTTATATTATTTAATTGATTCTTTATAAATTATAAAATAATAATGAAATTAATCAAAAATTATTTGAATACCGTTAACTTTTGAACAAAAACTTGTCACAAAATAACAACTTGATATTATTTTCAAGTTTTGAAAACTNTTAGTTTTTAAGCGGGATTTTTAAATATAAAATATAAACCTAAAGGGAAATAACTCAAAGAGCGCTCACCGATTATCGACCGCTACCAATCTTACCAAAATATCTAATATTAGTTTGAATTAATTTGTTGACTGTTTATATTATTTAATTGATTCTTTATAAATTATAAAATAATAATGAAATTAATCAAAAATTATGTGAATACCGTTAACTTTTGAACAAAAACTTGTCACAAAATAACAACTTGATATTATTTTCAAGTTTTGAAAACTTTACATTATTACTTGGTTACATAATAACTTCTGGGTATCATTATAATCGTGTTGGTTAGCTTAAGAATATAAAACTTGTATATGTATATATATATCTAATGTAGATATATATTTATCTTCATTAGATATTCAAAATTGAGCTGAACAAATGAGATCAAGTATTACTCAAGTTCTTCTAGCTAAGCAAACGGTTTAAAAAATTTTTTTTTTTTCATATTTTATGTATAAGCTTGCCAACTCGTTTATATTTTTTGAAAGACTTGCTAGTTGCTACAGAATTGGATCGGTATTGCATAACCTGTTGTCATGGCTTGTCCGTTAGTCAATGTATACCTTTTGAAGCCTCTTACTGTTCAATGCTACTACTTCTAGCAAGATTAAATTGCTTAATACCGTCATCTCAAAACTTCTGCAGCTGTGCCTGGTCATCTTTTGAAAAATGAAGCAAAAGTTCTTACAATAGAATATTATATATTTTTTCTTTCTAAAGAACTAGATTCTGCTGTGTTGATTTTCTGTCCTTCATAGTTTTCTTTTAACAATAGTTTGAGAAGTAAAAGTATTAAAAGTTAGCTTAGCATTAGCAAAGATCACAGGTGTGGGACTCTAACAGGGACACTTACTCATTGGTTTATTATTATGTGTATATTTTGATACGCGGTTTGTTCTTATTTTAAGTCTACCACTCAAGATTACCAATGTCTACACATACTACTGGTAAAAATCTCTTCAAAAGTCTACTTTTGAAGATGATAGAATGAATCGCAGGTTCAAAATGTATCTTTGATTTAAAAAAATTATGGGTGTTTGGAAGGATATTTTTTTTTATAATAATAATAAGAAATCAATCAATCCCTATCAGCTATATAGTATAATAAGACTTAAACCCCTTGGTAAAGTATTAGACATTATGTAAGAATAGAAGTGGGCTTGAGGACGTGTATTTTTTAAGGGTGGGGATGTTGATAACCCTTTGAAAAGAGCCTTCAGATGACAGAAGAATCACTTTTATTTTTTATTTATTTTTTTNGTATTAGACATTATGTAAGAATAGAAGTGGGCTTGAGGACGTGTATTTTTTAAGGGTGGGGATGTTGATAACCCTTTGAAAAGAGCCTTCAGATGACAGAAGAATCACTTTTATTTTTTATTTATTTTTTTTTTATATTTCAACAACAAATAATCAATGAACAAGAGATTCGTAGCGTAAAGTAATTTTTATCTTTCACATTGCTTCGAATATGAGGATTTCACCTAGAGAGATCAAATTCAGATTATGTCGTAGTCGTANTTTTATCTTTCACATTGCTTCGAATATGAGGATTTCACCTAGAGAGATCAAATTCAGATTATGTCGTAGTCGTAGCAGTGACATAATTTCAAATTTTCAAATAAAAATAGTTGTTTTTTTATTGAAAAATTAGTTTAAAATGGTATAGGTGGTAGATAAAGAGAGAGACAGACGGACATAGAAAATTTACATAACCTCCTCTAGTTTTTCTGTCCGTTGAAAAAAATTTTTTGTTATTTTTTGAACTACTACGACAAATATCAAAATAGGACAAACTAATTCGTCTCCTACTCGTTTAAAAGAGCCCTTAAATCATAATAGGAACCCTGAAATAAGTGATTTCAAACCCTTTTCTTAGCAGCTCTTCTTGTTTTTTTTTTACCTCGAAAAAGTACAGGTTGATTTTTTTTTTCTTCGTGATCCATTATTCTTCGTGATCTTGTCTTCAGGAGTTTTGTCTCTTTTGGATCAAATAAGGCACCCGGAGACTTGATAATAATGTGGGAAGGCTAACCCCATCAAGTGCCTTTGCAGAAATGTCCAAAAGAAAGAAAGTATCAAAAAATTTTCTTTTATGAACAACATCGAAAAAACCCCTTTTCTTCCAAGTACTTACTTTTTGGCTTCGAGGAATTCTATTATAACTTTTTTTTTACTTTGTTCAGATGATTCTAAGGGTCCCAACGAATTCTGATTCGAAATCTTTAAAAAAAAAATCTTTCTATATTTGGGTTTCTATTCTTTAGGTATTGGAAATTAAATGAGCCCTTAAGGGACCTTGGGGTCAGGTAAAGGTTGAAGAGTTGTTTGTAAGTATAATGGAATTCATAAAATTTTAAACAAAAGTTATTGCGGATGAGATTCAACTGGATAATAAAAAAAAATGTACCAGGAAGGAAATGACGAAGGCACCCAAGGTACCCTTAGGTTTTAATTTCAACTAAAATACGCAACTGGGGTTTCTTAGTGGATTATAATACTCAAATGTATTATGAGTTGGCTAAGGGCTGGATTTTTTTTTTGTCTTAGAGAGTAATTGCACTTAAAGGGAGAGAGTCCCTTATCATTACGTATGCAGAGGATTATTTCGCCGAAATTACTCATCTAGACCCCTTTTTTCCCCTATTATTTCGATTGTTATTTTTTTTTTTTTTTTTTAGAAATTATGTATGCATCTTTGCTCATCTTTCTTCGGAAATCTTTTCATTCTTTTGTCCCTTAGTACCTTCATTTTTACAACAGTCAATTATTTACTAAAAACGTATTCAGTAGAATAGAAAGAAATTTAAGAACTATATAGGGTCTCAAAGAAATTTTAATTTGAGGAAGTTGCAAAACTACTTTTACAAAATGAGGATGGAACCCTACCAAGTTAGACAAAAAAATATATAATATAATTCAAATTTTTTAATTCTGGTACATTTAAATTATGTAATAGTACTAGCTAAAAAGTACAGGGTACTTAATTTTTTTTAGTATTTCATTTTTTCATTTTTTCATTTTTTCATTTTTTTCATTTTTTTCATTTTTTTTTCCATTTTTTTCTTCACATTAGCTCTTATCATTATATGATAAGAGCTATATGATAAAATGGTTGTATTAATTGTTCTTAATCAGAAGGGAGGGTAGAGGCGGTATAAATCAAAATTTTGAAAAAAACAACAACAACTTATTTCTAATCTTACTTAAGTTGTCCAAAGGTTAAACTTTTACTAGGTTGTCCAAAAGTTAAACTTTTAATAGGTTATACAAAAGCTAAACTTTTGTACCCCGATTATAAATGTCTTTCACTATTTTTGAATAGTTATTATTGATTGGTGCTCATGTGTTTCGTATTTGTTAAGAGATTAACTTTTTGGAAGAAATTAGTGTAAAAAAAAAGATTGTTAGGTTGTTTGACAGTACTTGTACTTGTACTTGTACTTGTACTCATCGTGTGATTTAATTGAGCATAAACAAACTATTCAAAAAATTAAATATAATTAGAACTTTATAAAGTTAAAGAAAAAGCTTAATCACCCTGTATATTAACTATTAACCCATTGAATACCAACTTTCTCCAAATTTATTATTTCTTTTGACTCTTTCTCTATGTACTTTGTGATAAATAGACAAAATAGATCATGTTCCAGATTAACATTAAGTTATACAAAGTACTGAATAATAAATTTAACATACCAAATGTACTTTGAAACACATTTACATGAATCCCTAACCGTCAAATCAACTTATCAATCATAATCAGTCCGTGATCCAACTGCCGTTTCACCATATACAACTCTGTCTGACTACAAATTTTGATTTATGTTTCTAATTTTCTTATTATTCAATAGTAATCCCTTTTACATCATGAATCAATGGATTTTTGAATACATCTGGAAAAATTATGCCTTCAAGGAATTACTTTTCATTTTAAAATCTATATTCTATCGAATGAGCACAAGCACAAGCTCAAAAGTTATTATGGTAGGTCAAGAGCACATCAAGCTCAATTCCTGATTGGAAATACGGTCTTTAAGACCAGGTTTAAGTTTCCCTTTTAATATTTAAGCAGATGTACTAGTACACAAGAACAAGGACAGGATTTTTCTTAGAAAAAAAAAATTTCAATTTTTGAACTTTCAAACATCATCCCCACCAATCCCAATTTGTCTCATCAAAGTAACAAAACTGAAGTTTGTAATCAGAATTCTCAATCTTTGGTTTCGTTGTTATTGGTGGTTAGACGTTAGACACGTAGAGACACCTTCATGTTGTAGATTTGTTCAAGTGATAGAATTAAACCGTGATTGTTTCGATACTTTCTACTACCCAATGGAAAGTGTCAGGAGTGTTAAAGATTACACAAAAAGATAAACCAAGTACAGAAGATGGGCTTCAAAAAACAAAACCAAAAAAAAAAAAAAGATAAGCGAAAAGTGTTAAATCGTTTTGTAGATATATCTTATCATTTTATGCCCATCTTTGCCTGATTTTTATCACTTTTGGGCAAAATGAGTAATAATAGTACAAGGTTGTTTTTTTTTGTGTGTGTAACTCTCTCATAACCGTTTTTCACTATGAATTATGTATAATAAATAAATTATTAAATCATTTTGGTCATCAGAGAAAGCAAATGACAAAGATTTACAACGGGATTGATATCTTTTCATCACTCTATGAATCAAAATTGCATCAAAAATCATGTAATTTGTGTCTAGATTGGGATCCAATGGGTTAAACCTTTGAATTTTTTTTTTTTTTTTTTTTGAAATTGAATACAGTGAAAACCATCTCAAAGGTGGTGATATAGAATAAGTAACAGTAAATCTAAATTTGAGGTAATTAAATTCAACAAAAAAAAAAATTTTTTTTATATATGACCTCTACAAGTTGTCAAGTTGAGAAGGACACACAATGGCAATATTTCTTCAATTTCTCCATGGGGTCAGATAATAATGCTCTGGTGCTTTAAAATACAGTGTAAAACTACAGATTTCAAAGAGGGTAGACTGATCTATATACTTCAAGGGCCCACACACAGACAAAATAACAAAGAATAAGGGGATATTGGTCAGTTTTTACAATGAGTAATTTGAAGATAGTGGCGATAGTTCTGGTAGATTGACCACAAAATGAAACCACAGGGACTTAGAAATTGACCCTTGCCACTGCTACCGCGATTTAACTTTTCAAAGTCTTAGGGATCAATTTTCAAAGACTTGACGTCAATAAATTACTTACTTGACTTGCGCTGAAGGTATAATTTCTATATCGAGATTTTTTATATAAGTGTCCTTTTAAAAAAAAATTTCAATTTTTGCAGAATTAAATTTATACTGGTAAATTTTATACCGTTGAATATCTCTAATACTTGAAATGAACACAAGATTTGACACCTATGACTAAATGTTTACTTGCATAATATTATTTAGTAAATTTATTTAACCCCACCCAGTCGAGCCANAGGTTAGTAGTTGACTCAATTTCATGTTAGGTGTTAATTAAAAATGGTTACATTCAATTGATTCTTGTTTCATTTCAAATGATAGGTGTATAGAATTAGATTTTTGAGAGAGTTATAAGATGGAAGGGTTCCTTCAAGGAAATCCTATAAGTGAAATATCACTGTTGACCTTAAGTTTGACCCCTTTGAGTGAGTCAATTTTTAGTGGATTGACAATGACCTCAATGACTGGTGGTTGGTACCATCCTCTCTCACCATACGAGTCACTCCTCGTTGGACTAATCATATTACAAGTTTTTGTTCTTCGATATCTTCAAATTTTACCATTAGATATAAATAAAATTTTACATGATGGATTCAAATTTGGCAAACGACGTCGGCGTAGCTTTCATCCAAAAATTTTGAACGAAACAGACTTAACTGAGACGTTTTTTAAGGTAAAGTTGTTGTTTTCTGTCTAACACCAACGAGAACTGTTGTTTGATAGTTCAATTGTTAATATTTTATAGATACTTCGCAAATTGGATCATTATGATTGTCTTCTGCGCGCTGTTTGTGAGTCTGAGTTCCATTCGAAAATAAATAGTGGCGCCAAATTTTCGAAATTTCAATCAATTCCAACAGGAATGCATGTGACACTTTCTGCACTGAAAAGGTAACAGTATAAGATTCGAAAATAGAAATCTAAAACTCATAAATCCGTTATAATTTTTTTTTGTGTACAAAAATTTAGTTTTTTGGGAAGAAATTGCGAAGGAAATCTTGAGAAACCACATTTTTCGGTTTTTCAAGAAGCTCTACTTGTTGGAGAAGTATCAAGAAGAAATCAAACGACAAATTTTAGAAATTTGACCAATCAGAGAATTCTCGGGGATGAACCTGAGCCTGCGCCTGCGCCTGTGCCTACGTCTCAATGTCAGTGTAAGTTTACACTCTGTCCGCTTTCAATTGAAGAGATATTCCATTGCATAAAACTCCTTAATTATTAAATTATTATTATTATTTCTATGATTACTAATAAAATTGAGTTTATCCAGATGAGAAAAATATGTGAACTTAAGGGGCTTAAGCGGCTTTAAAGAAATAAACCGGAAATGAGACTTATTTTTGAAAATTTTTGAACACATAAGAAAACATTTTGTGAAAATTTGATTGATTTATTGTTTTTACTAACTCCACAATTCTGTCAGGTTGACACCCAATTTCTCTTAATTATAATTGGACTTTAGCTTAATTAAGGCTTCAGTGCTATCAGTTTGACTTTATTATGACAAAGGCTCATGTACAAAAGGCGTGTATAGTTCCTTCCTTAAATTCCCTCAGAAACATGGGTTTAAATGAGTGTCAAGGGGTCTTTAAGGGACATTCAAAAGAAATCCAGTTGAGATTGTAATTACAAGTAAACCTTTTTTACATTAACTTCTAATTAAAATTTTACGCATTTCGGTCAAAATTCAAGACTCAAGAATCGGGATTGGAGGCGGAGTCAATGAGTTTAAGACAGAGTGTTCAAATTCAGAAATCTAACGAGCAACGTCTGCGACTTTGGTTTTAGTTGACCATCCCATTTTGACATGGTAATTTCATTTGACCCTTTTTTTGACCAAATTCTGGCTCTTTGTTAGTAAATTTGAGTAACACTGGAAGAAGATCACCTTTCACTCTATAAAATTCTTAAGTACCCCACCTACAATTCTATACGAAGTATGATTGAGTTATGGCTTTCTATCTGAAAAAAAAAAAAAAAAAAACTAGTTGTAATTGCGAAAGCATTTCATTTCAGGTGGACTTGAAAAAAAAAATTTTTTTTTTGGTCCTATTGAAATTCTTTGCAACAAGAGACTTATTCAACTCGTCAGGATCATTTGAAAGTGTTTGTATTTGCCAAACTTTAAAAAAAAAAATCTTTTCAATATCGACACCATAGTAATTGTATCCGATATCGTATTTGCGAAATTTATTCTATTCAATTTCATTTCGAAAAGATTTCGTCAGAATTGTGTTGTTACAGCATTTTACTTTAAAAAAAATATTTTTTTTTGATGTTCATCCATTGAAATAATTCCTTACGCAATGCATTAACATTGAAAAAAAAAAAGTAAATTTCACATATGTTTATGGTGAACTTGATTATAATCAACTCAGATATGGTGAACTCCAGGGTCCATGGAGACCATTTGTTGTCGCTTTGCTTTATTAGAGTCGCGCAGGTTTGGTTTTTGGCACGGGAGATTTTTGGGAGAAAAATTGAGACCGTTCTTTGTNTTTTGTTGCAGCATTTTACTTTAAAAAAAAATATTTTTTTTTGATGTTCATCCATTGAAATAATTCCTTACGCAATGCATTAACATTGAAAAAAAAAAGTAAATTTCACATATGTTTATAGTGAACTTGATTATAATCAACTCAGATATGGTGAACTCCAGGGTCCATGGAGACCATTTGTTGTCGCTTGGCTTTATTAGAGTCGCGCAGGTTTGGTTTTTGGCACGGGAGATTTTTGGGAGAAAAATTGGGACCGTTCTTTGTTATACGCGGTGCGACAGCGAATGTGTTAATATTATTTTGGTAATTTTTGGAAAATAACATTTTTTTAAATAAAACTTTTTTAGCAATTTTTTATAATTTTTCCTA
Source organism: Holacanthella duospinosa (assembly GCA_002738285.1). Lineage (NCBI taxonomy): Eukaryota > Metazoa > Arthropoda > Collembola > Poduromorpha > Neanuridae > Holacanthella > Holacanthella duospinosa. The sequence goes on along the minus strand of NIPM01000164.1, from coordinate 25,770 downwards.
ACTTTTCAGTTTCTCTAGTAAAGTAAGTGATAAATTTAGAAATGTGCAGAACTTGCGTCATAAAAAAATGTGTTAATCAGTGAAGAGAGTATTTGCTGAAAATAATTATGTTGATTAATGTTTAACACTTCCATGTCGGTATTTTAATTTATCCTTACTATTATTGAGTTGTGTAGAACATGATTTTGGAATAGCCTCATATCCCAATCGCTTTCTATCTGGCCCATTGACGTCGCCCTCTTCAAAATGCAGTGCGCAGACTCCATGGTTCAAGAGTTTTAATAATGATCCGATCTTCATGTTTGGTCCAACCATGTCAATCCATGCCCTTTTCAACTTTTCATCTCTTGGAAAATCGTGAATGGAAGCAACAGAATTTTCCCGAGAATTAACAATTTTTTACGACGCAAGTTCTGCCCATTTTTAAATTTATCACTTACTTTACTGAAAAGTTAGGGAAGATTATAAATTGCTAAAAAAGTTTTATTTAAAAAAAAATGTTATTTTCCAAAAATCAACAAAATAATATTAACAAAGAACGGTCCCAAATTTTCTCCCAAAAATCTCTCATGCCAAACACCGAAACTGCTCGACCCTTAAAAGCGAAGCGACAACAAACGGTCTCCATGGACCCTGGTGAACTCTACTATAGTGAACTTTTTGGATAAAGTGAATTGATTATACAAATATACAGTGTGTTCGAATAAGAAGGCGAAAATTCGGCACTAGCGTTTTTAAAAATCCCACAAATTAGAGTCTNTATAAAGCGAAGCGACAACAAACAGTCTCCATGGACCCTAGTGAACTCTACTATAGTGAACTTTTTGGATAAAGTGAATTGATTATACAAATATACAGTGTGTTCGAATAAGAAGACGAAAATTCGGCACTAGCGTTTTTAAAAATCCCACAAATTAGAGTCTTGTGACACCTTTTAAGTTAAGAAGAGTTAACAAAACTTTGGTAGAAACGATTTGCAGGAACTTGAGCAGTTCATAATGTATGTAAAATTTTGACATATACTCAATTTTTCATTTTCCGCAAAATCATTTTTCAAAAATTTTGCCTTCTTATTTCAACGCGCTGTATATTATAAATTTCAACAATGTTATAATAATTTTTTAAACTTATTTTAATTCAAATTAAACTTGAAAATCCATAAAAATTATAAAAAAAATTATAATAATGAATTATTACGTCATCATTTTCCCAAATTGATAGCGTAATATTTGAACACCCCCCTAAATTTTATTTACTATAGTGTAAATTAATGTTTAATTTCTTAGAAATTTTGAGTTTTTTTTTGTTAAGCTTGGAAAAATAATTCAATTTTTATGACATTGAATGTTCAATTTCAAATTTGAGAATAAAATGACTCGTTCAGTTTACATCGCGCTATGTTTTGCTTATGTCATCNTTACTATAGTGTAAATTAATGTTTAATTTCTTAGAAATTTTGACTTTTTTTTTGTTAAGCTTGGAAAAATAATTCAATTTTTATGACATTGAATGTTCAATTTCAAATTTGAGAATANATAATAATGAATTATTACGTCATCATTTTCCCAAATTGATAGCGTAATATTTGAACACCCCCCTAAATTTTATTCACTATAGTGTAAATTAATGTTTAATTTCTTAGAAATTTTGAGTTTTTTTTTGTTAAGCTTGGAAAAATAATTCAATTTTTATGACATTGAATGTTCAATTTCAAATTTGAGAATANCTTTTTTTTTGTTAAGCTTGGAAAAATAATTCAATTTTTATGACATTGAATGTTCAATTTCAAATTTGAGAATAAAATGACTCGTTCAGTTTACATCGCGCTATGTTTTGCTTATGTCATCCAACCTAAATTTCCCAAGCACTCATCTATTTCAAATTAACAGAGAGAGGATTAAAGTGTGTAGCTACTCGAAGGCATATGTGAGATCATATCAAAAAATAAAATAAAGAATCATAATATATTATTATCCTTGGATCATTCTGTCATTCTGTTTTCAGTGATGACAGTCGAAATAGTAAAGAAACCCACTTGACCCTTGTCTTCTTGAGAGCTATACATATTACATTCATCTCCTTGTTTGTTGGTTTCTTTTGTACAAATTAATAGCCAAAGGGACAGGGGACTTTTGGTAAAGAAGGGGGTAAATCAATTTATATTACATGCAATTCACTGATTACATTTCACTTTCAACGGACAAGAAAAGACACCTTTTATTTTATAACAAAGCGCTCCAAGAGCAAGGATCTCTTCTCAAATCTCTCAAAATCACCTCGTCATGGTGTAAATTACGTTTCGAAAGTTCATTCAAATGATTTACCTACTCATCCCAATTTATTTAATAATAATAATAATAAAAAAAAAAAAAAAAAAATCAAAATTTCAAAATTAATTCCAATTAATAAATGTTAAATAAAAAGCATGTTTTGTCAGTTTCTTTTATCCGCCAAAGGTGACAAAATGTCATCAGTCTGGAATTCCAATATTATTGATAATTTAAATCCATTTGATTCATTTTTTATAGTATCTTACTAAAAATTGTCATCAGTCAATTCATTATTAATCAAAATTTCCCAAAAACTTATGACCTTGAAAATTCTTTCATTCTAATGTCAATATTTTGATACTTTAAGAATAGGTCAAAAGTAACTCTATAGGTTTCATCTTCTAATTTTTGCAACATGTTATTACGAAATTGATACTTAAGAAGTTAGTTTATGAATGAAAGTTCCCTTTACTAAGCTGAATGACTTGAGACTTGAGACTGAGACCTTAGAGTTCACTCATTTGAAAATGTACCTCTAAGGACAGGGGGTTAGTCCATAGTTTTCAAAAAAAAAAAAAAAAAAGTTAACAATTGAAATCTATCCTTGGGAAAGATGTCTGTCCATAGCATTGAGATTGAAAAAAAAAAATCCGGGATCCTGTCACCTGTCCGGTTTTAGTTTTCGGGTGGAAGAGGACACACGTGCCCTGCCATACCCTTTGCCTTACTTTTCATCAGTCCTTTGGTTTAAAAGTACTTGGAAGTACCCTTCTAAAATTTCGACCAAATGTTTCTCAAAAAAAAAAAAAATATCAGTAGATGAGAAGTAGTCTGGTCATGGTCTTTCTACCTGTACTTTCACTCCAAGAAATTGTCCCTTTGCCTAGCATCATCACTACAAATGCTAAGGATCCACAGGTTTCCGTAGTGACCTTAATGATTGACGAGAGCCCTTAGATCATCAGAACAGAAACACATTGGTCCAACTTCTTGAGTAAATAATAGAAAATTTTGTTTCTCAAGAAACGTAAACAATCAAAAGATGCAAGTTTTTTATTTTCATGGGCTTTACTCTTACTTTCAAACATCTCAAGTTACCCGAAATCCGATGCATCTGCTCCACTTTCAATTCAAGCAAAGGGCACTGTAAAGTACTTCCAAAGAAATTAAAACAAATGAAAAAAAAAAAAAAAACAATAATAATAAGTATAAGAAAAACGTCTTGTATGTTCTGTAAACTGGAGTTTTAAATCCATTGTTTAACCCATGAACCTCCGGGTAAGAAACTATTTTTTATAACACTTGTACAGTGGAATTTGTCTGTAAAGGTAATTGATACAGCAATATTGGATATAGTGACCTCGGGTATAGTCAACTCAAAGCTAAACCTCATAGTGAACCCAAAAAATTGGACCTAGGAGATAGGAAACATAATGTTAATGTTAAAAGTCTAGCCTATATAGTGAACATCTGTTAAGGTCAACTAAAAGTATCCTGGTGTTCAATTTTTTTTTTGATTCACTATAACCAAAAATCCAATTTTTTAACTCTCATTTCATACTATTGGGTAACTATTGAACATCATGGAACTTTATGGTCTTAAATGAATATAATTTTAGTTACTAATAACATAGAATTAACACCTTTAGACCTATATAATAGTTAGAACATTGGATGTGATGACTAATGTTAATNTACTAATAACATAGAATTAACACCTTTAGACCTATATAATAGTTAGAACATTGGATGTGATGACTAATGTTAATTTACTGAAAGAACAAGGTGATAAACTAATTGTTAAGACCAAATAATATACATAGCATGAAATTAGAACTTCAACAAGGCGTTAGAAATGAATAATTCTTCCAGAAGATNTACTAATAACATAGAATTAACACCTTTAGACCTATATAATAGTTAGAACATTGGATGTGATGACTAATGTTAATATACTGAAAGAACAAGGTGATAAACTAATTGTTAAGACCAAATAATATACATAGCATGAAATTAGAACTTCAACAAGGCGTTAGAAATGAATAATTCTTCCAGAAGATATTATATTAAATAGTTAAGATGTAAACGAACACCTTGAAAATTGACCTGAGGATCTTTACAGTAAGTTAATAGGCACTGTGACGAAAATTTTATTGATACTGAAGGTTTTGTCACATCATTAAGAACGGAAATTGGCGTGGCGGGATGTATAATTTGGTTCAATGGCGTTAAATTTAAAAATTGAAGTAAGAAGAAAAAAAAAATTAGGTCGTTTCATTGCCTCCAGATGTACGCTTAATATGCTCTTTGTTGGTTCCTTCGTGCCTAAATTTTTGTCATAAAAATTGGTCACAAGCGGAAATGGGATTTTTACCTACTCAAGTTCTTCTATATGAAGGTTAATAATATTATAGTACTTCTTGTCAAATTTGAGACTTATTTCAATTAAAGAAATTTTTTGATTAATAGGCAAATTTGATTTCACTGTGTAATATGGTTATTGCTGGAATTAGGCAATTTTGGTGAAAGCACGACCATTGCTTATTTGATTTTATATACAGGGTGATTCAAAATTAAGTTGGAGATTTTGTACACAAAAGAGATGAATAACTCTTTGTAAAAAGAAAATATTTGATGTAATTTTAAATCACAGGATTTAGTACAGGTTGTGCCAAATTTTTTTAACGGTTTCACTCAATATGCGCCAAACCAATATGCGCCACTTAAAAAACCCATAGATTTGTCTAGTATTTAAGATATTGCAACCTAAATGAGATTTTAGATAACGAAAACGTAAATAAACCTAAAAATTGTGATAATAGATGCTGAATAAACCTAAAATACCTAAAATATTCTTTAGAATGCTTAGCCCATAATGGGTGCTAAGTATTTTAACCTCTTTTAGTGACAGATGATATGAAATTATTGATTGCTTTTGCGCATGTGCTGCAATCACTTACCTGTTAGCGGGGATAGGGTTAAAATCTTAGAAACACTAGTATGGACCAATATTTTTGTATCAGATGTAATTCCCGCGGATTTAGTTTGGCCCAAAATTTTTGGATCATACTGTACATTAAAAACTGAATGATTACAGGTAAGTAGTTCATCTTATTATCATCTTTAACAATCCATTACTCATCTCGCCTAATAAATTATGATGAGGGAAATATAAAAATTGATAACTATAGCCAGACACAAGGCACGGTGGTCATAAAAATTATAAAAAAAAACTATGGGTAACAGAAGTAGACCGATTTTTTGTGTGATTTGTGTAAGATAATGGATCCCAAGTCTTAAAACGATTACTGATCAAATGAATTATTTTAAAAGTAAAAGTTAAAAGTGGGCGAGTTCATTAATTTTCTTAGATAATCAGATCTGTGTACAAGTACTACAACAACGAACAAAACTGGCTGCTTTTTTTAAACTTTATTTTCACTGACTGCTTTCAAAATTAAAGACAAGATGGGTTCGTTTATCCCCCCATATTTTAAAAATTATTATTTTCAAATTTGAATTTGTAAATATTTAAATCAATTTGAATAAACAGGGTTTATCAACTTTAAAAACTTCATTTTCTATTTGTTCCTTAAAAAGATGGACGATGAATCANTTTGTTAATATTTAAATCAATTTGAATAAACAGGGTTTATCAACTTTAAAAACTTCATTTTCTATTTGTTCCTTAAAAAGATGGACGATGAATCATTTTACACCTTGACGCTTTCATTGTCCGTCGTGTGCCCAACGCGTTCAAAATGTAATTCAAAAATCCCTCCCATGGTCAGCCTCTATTTTTTCTTGTTAATCATTGAAAAGTTTGAAGGTACCTTTTGATTTGATTAATATTGATTTTTAGGGTGAAGTTTAGACAATGATCAATTGTTATTTTCACAGGAAATACACCTGAAAAAAAAAAAAAAAAAAATTTTTTTTTCATTTAATATTGACATCTATCACTCATCAAATTTGAAATATGTTATTTTCATTTTTCAAAAACACTTGATAAACCGCGGATGTTAGATATTAGTAAACCATGTTTAAAAATTCAAACCTGAGTCATTTGATTTCCTTATAAAAATTTTAAAACTGTAATAATAAAAATAATCCAATTGTTAGATCAAATTGATATCCTACCACTCCCACTCGTTCCTGACCTTATTTTTATATTATGTAAATGTGTTCTAAATACATAATCTTCATTTTATATAAATCTTGATTTCTTATGACCTAATCCTTTTCTTTGGACTATTTAAAATTTACCCACGTCGATTTTTATTAGAATTCGGACATAATATTAAATAAAATGCAAGTATGCAACACAAGAAAAAAAGATTTTTTTTTTTACTTTATTCTTTCCCAACTGTGCATTTTTTGAATGAATTTACTATAAAATCCGTTAGAGTGATTTAAAATTTGTATATTATTTAAAGGTTTATATACTTAGTGATTCATAATTAAATTAGTTAACAGAAATTGTTTCTCTCATTTACTTGGCATGTAGAAAAAACATGAAAAAATTTTTTTTGTAAACTTATTCTGTATCTCTAAGAACTAAGCTATGTTACATACGGACGGCCATACATTTGAATTATAATACACTATCACAACGTGTAGAAATACTTTAGTGATTTATTCACCAACCATTCGCTCACCCACAGTCACATTTGGGTAAATATATATCCCCGTTCTTGTTAATTACTTCTTAGCTAAAATATTAGTATAATTTACTAATATTACATTAATAAAAGAAATAAATTTACTTATTTACTCATTCTATCTAGAATACTTAAAATTATCCATGCTTTTTCAGTAATAAATATTAAAACTGAGAGAATTATTAAGAAAGCATACACAAGGAAAACTGATAGCATGATGTTACTCGTGAAACCAATGGGTTGTAGCGATCCAGATTGTCCAATCAATTGTTTCAATGTGATATCATATAACTTTAGTTCGAATTGGGATTTGGGATTCTGCACTATAGTGATATAGAAAAGAAAATACAAGTGCCTGTAAACGGAAATTAAATCAATTTAAATCTATCCCAATAAATCGGCATTACAAACATAACTTTACTAATATGACAATGAGTTGTCCCTCCCAAAATACAACACCTTCGAAAGTGTATAATTGGTTTTAAAATGAAGATTACATAGTATCCAGGTAATTTTGAGTTCCAATGGTTATTGTTTTGTTACATTGTGCAAAGTCCGATACAATAGAGTAATTAGTCCCCATGACAATTTTCATGGAACGAAATAGTGGTCCATATTTTGATTTCTGAAGTTCATTATAATCCGTAGAATTTAGGAGTTGTTGCCAGTAGGTAAGAAATGAAGTGACATTAATACTAGTACTGATCAAATAATACTTTTCGAGTGAGCTTAGTGTAACATTTTTATTTGGTGAACAGAATAAAGTAATATATAATCTAATACTGTCAGGATGTGGAGCTGGAATTAATGTTGTAAAATTTAGTTTAATTGCTTCATTTATTTTACTCATAAATAGGTGGGCATCGGTGTCGTTAAATTTGAAGTAAGTTTTCCTTTATAAGAATTAGAAATTATGATAAATATTAACAATAGTACAGTATTGAAATATCTAAAAACACCTTTATTTTTCAACTGTTTAGGTAATGCAATACTCTGATCAAGCAGGATTGAAATCAACGATGAAATCGGATTTAATCGAATCTTACTTATGTACCAATCCATTACACTCAGACATAAACCTGACAAAATTAATGAAATACTACCAAAAATCCAAAATTCTTTGTCAAAGACATGAGTTAAAACAGTAAATGAAATATATTTGTAACTCCCATCACATGTTAAGAAGTTGTATGCAGACTCACCTGTAAACAACATATATGNATGTACCAATCCATTACACTCAGACATAAACCTGACAAAATTAATGAAATACTACCAAAAATCCAAAATTCTTTATCAAAGACATGAGTTAAAAAAGTGAATGAAATATATTTGTAACTCCCATCACATGTTAAGAAGTTGTATGCAGACTCACCTGTAAACAACATATATGGATGTTTGTGACCAGTATTTATATGAAACATAGGGTTAATATCTAAGTGTAATTTGAACAGGATAATAGAAGTGTGACTTCGTCATATCATAAAATTCATAATTTATCTTAACCCTTTCAAACAGAATGTCAGTGTGATGATGAGTAAATTTATTCATAATTTTGATTACATCTGCAAATAAAATTCCAATTGGAATATTGGCAAATGATTCTGTCTCTTGATAATTTTCAATAGTTGAGTTTCTTCCTGTATATAAAATCAGATTTTCAGTCACATCAAGACGTAAATTTAGCGTTATCACCCATTCAATAACACATGAATACAAAAATTGATAAAACATAATTCATAAATGATCTTAGGGTAACATCAAATTGACAATCTACTGTGTAACCACAGTTAATTAAGTAAGATGCTTCTGATATACATGGGTTTATTAATATTACAGACAACTCCGATAAATTTTGTTTTATCCAATAGGTAAAAATAGGTAAATAGTTTAAAGACACACTCACTGTTAAGGCAGCTGTATTTCTGACTTGTATGTTGCCGTATAATAAGATGTAATATGTATGCTTACCATAACAATAATCCCCTCGATCGCAATCTAATAACCACCACCACGATTCACCTACTACATTAATACAGGGAGTCTATAGATTAGTGTCCCTATAGCCGAGTCCCTATATAGTACCTATACACCATTTTCGACATTNGTTGCCGTATAATAAGATGTAATATGTATGCTTACCATAACAATAATCCCCTCGATCGCAATCTAATAACCACCGCCACGATTCACCTACTACATTAATATCACCACGGTCTGTTACATTGGCTAAATACAGGGACAGGCAATAACNCCTACTACATTAATATCACCACGGTCTGTTACATTGGCTAAATACAGGGACAGGCAATAACAACTGACAGAGGATACCCACACTCCTACTCTTATCCTCAATCATAAATGGGCAAGGAATATCCCACTTCATAGATAATTTAATATCAATTAACATTTCATGTTGATTGATTTTTAGTGTAAAAAAGAGTGTGAATAACTTAAGCCCATTAATGGTTGGCGGAAGGATGATGAGCAGAGGGCGGATATATAGTTTCTAAAAAACAGCGTTTTACTTACTTAAATACTTGCCAAAAAGCGACGAAATACAGATAAAAAAGTATAAAATAATTAACAATACTTTGTTATTTTTGGTAAGTATTTACAATTTTTTTAATTAATTCACTTAATTGAAGCCTAAAAACCCGGTTGTATACTAATTTGGATCATAAAAATCGAACTGTTTGATTTATTGTTTAAGGAATGTTTAATTTAAACACTATCACAACTCCAATACATAAGTCAGATGATTTTTATATAATTTAAAGGAAATTTTCATTAAATTTTTTCTGAAAAAAAAAAGGTTGATTTCTCCAGAAAGTATACCATTATTTGGCGCTCGTGTTAACCGACGTAAAATCATGTCTTTATTATAACTGGGACCGCGAAAAAGCGTTTGTCGCAACTGAAGGTTCGGCTTAAATTTTTGGGTCCCAACTGCACATTTTAGTCCAATTTATTTCGGTCCCTCGGAATTCGCCTTGCCGAAAATTGAATGGACGCATAATTTAATTTTAAATATACTTCTTTGAACAAAACTGTGAACTTTTACGCTCTGCAGTTTATCATTTTGACTCATCGGCAAATTTAGAGCGAATATGAGGGAAATTATCCTCGAAAAACGATTAATACACCAAATTACTTGACAAAGTACTTTTTAATTACTTAATATTCAAAATTACTTTCGAAAGTACTTCCTAATGCCTAAAAACCAAAAGTACTTAAAATACTTTTTTATAAGGGCATTCCATTCATCCTCAAATTACATGAATCGGAAAGATACGAAGTTACAGAGGTGCAGGTGCAATACCCAAAAAGAAGTAGATAAGTAAGTATCCGCCCTCTGGTGATGAGTGTGACATCGAAATAATCGGTGTTGTAAAAGATAATTGAAACTATTTGTATAAAAGATATATTGAAATTTAAACTATTTGCAATATTAACAATTTGGTGTTTCGTTTTTATGGACATTCGTTCATTGTTTATCCGTCATGCGAATACCACCAAATCTGCGACTCGTTGTAATCAAGTACCACTACCAACATCCGGACGACTCTTACCTACAAACAATGGTCCGCTACCATAGTTATCCGTTTACTGTGAACCATTAAATAAGAAGTGTAAATACAGTAAAATTAATTATTAATAAGTTGGAAACAACTTTCACCCTATTAGATACACTATTCTAACACTACGACCAGTAAACTTTTCAGATCTTTAAAATTAACTCTAAATTCCAACGGAAATTAATAAATTGTTTGCCCGTTTGTGTAAGTTTGAGAGGGTGCTTGGTAGGAGTGTGGGGTATCCCCTGTCAGTTGTTATTGCCTGTCCCGTACATCACTTGACATATTTCTCTTCGTGAACTCCATGTATATTTAAATCGTTCTATCATTTTCTGAAAATAAGTTATATAGTGTGGTATAAAATTTGTAAATCTGAATCTTGCAGTTGGTTGGTCAAAGTCACCCATGTCATCTCTTTCACCGGATTCAATGATAACTATGTAACAGTCTTCAAATCCACTGAGGAGAAACTTATTTAATTTCGTATAATGACTGTCCAATTCGATAATGCCACAAAATGAAATAAAAATAAAATATAAAAGATAGAATTTATTCATTTTTAGGAATTCTGGAGATAAAAATATGGGTTTAAAAATATTTAAAATGTAATACTCAAAATTTTGACGTTTTGTAAATTAAAAAATGATGAAATGTAGATCAAATAACCTAAAATTTCAAATCCAAACTGAATACTGAACATGACAGTCCTTATTTCTCCAGTTTTAACCTATTGGATTTGTTAATTTTTTATTGGTCACCAAATGCCAACATGGCTACCAAAGTAGTTTAAAATGAGAATAATAAACATATTGCATTGCAAGTTACCAAATTTCAGCAAGCTTAGTAAATTTTTTGTTTAATGTCATGAAACGTCTGAAACAGTATTCAGGAAGAACTAGAAGAGAATAATAAAAAAAAAAGAATTAAGGAAATGACCTTGTGTTAATAATTGTAAGGAAACAACTATATGATCATACATGATAGTTCTTATATGAAATTAGGTTCTAAAAACGATCCATGGTGAAAACTAACTTCTTAAATTAATATTTCAAGAATTGTACTTTTTTAATTTACATTATTCACTTAATATCGATTTTGACAATTTTATAATTCGAGGCACGGAAGAAGCCAAGTCGAAAACTTTTGCATAATAAAATTATTATTTCAAAAATTGACAGCATGAAGTTTGACATTCATTTACCTGATTATGTTAGAATGCCCTTGTATCTTTATGACTACAGTCTCCTTCGTTGGACTAATTCAAGCTCTATCCATTCCGATTTTATTAGAATTCGGACAGAATATTTCATTTTATGGAACCCAAAAAATATTCCTATTGTTTTCCCAACTGTGTATTTTATTATCGAATTTACACTGATCACTGATATCCGAAAAATGTCAATTGTTGTGGGAGTTCTGTATCGTCCAGGTGTCTAGATGTGAGGAGACTCGTAATCTCACAGTAGCCAAATGAAGCTCTGATACCCAGGGTCAATAAGTATGAGGTTATAAACTCTCCTGTGAAATAATGAGAACCATGGTCCAGTGTAGAAATACAATGTCTACTCTGCTTTTTGACTCATTTCCCGCGTTGTTATCATATTTAACGGTTTATGTATTAATGTATATACGAACGGGCAGACATTTAGTTTATAATACACTACCACAGAGAGTAAAAATGTGTAGTCAAGTTATAAGTTANATACGAACGGGCAGACATTTAGTTTATAATACACTACCACAGAGAGTAAAAATGTGTAGTCAAGTTATAAGTTATGCTTTAGGAAAGGACTGTTGCCCCGTTTTAGTGGAGAAAGCAGGTCANAAAATGTGTAGTCAAGTTATAAGTTATGCTTTAGGAAAGGACTGTTGCCCCGTTTTAGTGGAGAAAGCAGGTCAATCTTTTGTTTTAATGGGAAAGCAGGGAAATTTTTCAGGGAGAGTGCATACAGTTTCAGATAAAGCATTAGAAAGTAGGGTACGGATTAAAAAAAAAATCAAGTATATAGGATCAGTAGAATAAAAGTTATGATCTTTTGAAAATTGAATTCTTTGTATGTTCTTTTGAGACGATATAGCATGTTCTAACATTAATGTTTACTTGGCTTTCTTCGCCTTCGCCAAAAATGACCAAGGTGACTTCATGCGCTTGTAGAAGCAAAANATTAATGTTTACTTGGCTTTCTTCGCCTTCGCCAAAAATGACCAAGGTGACTTCATGCGCTTGTAGAAGCAAAAAGTGGAAGGAACTTAGCTAACAAACAACAAATCGACAACAGCTGAGAAGTTAAGGGAGCGGATTGGGCAACCAGTTTTTATTTCATTTAATTACTAGGGCAACCATTAATTGATTGATCCATAGGGATAAGTAAATTGATTATTTCCACGTTATTCCAATTGATCAGGGTTTGGATTAACCTCAAAATTTAAGATCTTAAAAAATAACTCACCGAAGGTTCGTTTCTCACAAATTTCTGATACTGAATTTAATTTATTTTGGACTCTGAAGATTAGGTTATTAATGTAAATTTTTATTCAGAACTCACCACTGCAGGTTATGCGGACGTGATGAACATCATCGCTGTTCTTGGGTAAGAATAAAGTTTGTAACCAATAAAATTTGAAATGCACGCAACTCAGCACCAACTTTTAAAACGTTTGTTTCAAAACGCAAAATTTTATTTAAAACATTTTATTTTAAAACGCAANACTTAGCACCAACTTTTAAAACGTTTGTTTCAAAACGCAAAATTTTATTTAAAACATTTTATTTTAAAACGCAAATTTTTTTTTAATTTTTTGTTTTAAAACGCAAAACCTAAGGACATAATTACATAAACTGCAGTGTTGAGTTCTGAATTTGAGGAATTTCATGAATTACACTAATCTTCAGAGTCCAGGACAACTTAAATTCATCAGAAATTTATGAANACTCAGCACCAACTTTTAAAACGTTTGTTTCAAAACGCAAAATTTTATTTAAAACATTTTATTTTAAAACGCAATTTTTTTTTTAATTTTTTGTTTTAAAACGCAAAACCCAAGGACATAATTACATAAACTGCAGTGTTGAGTTCTTAATTTGAGGAATTTCATGAATTACACTAATCTTCAGAGTCCAGGACAACTTAAATTCATCAGAAATTTATGAAAACGAACCTTTGGTGAAATATTTTCAAAATTTTATTAAGTTAATCCAAATCCTGATCAATTGACTTTTCACTATGGATCAATCAGTAAATGGTTGACCTAGTGATTAAATCAAATAAATACTGATTGCCCAACCCGCTCCCTTTACTTCTCAACTGTTGTCGATTTTCCGCATGTTGCCTAAGTTCCCTACAATTTTTAATTCTATGCTCGTATTAAGTCACCTTGGTAATTTTTGGGAAAAGGTGGAGAAAGCACATTAAACTTTAATGCGGAACATAATGTATACTAAGAGATTGGCGTTTATAATGAATTATCCAAAAATTTCAATTTAAGAAAAATCCTTAACTTTTGTTCCACTGATCCTAGAGTCTAATTTTTTCTACTTGCTATCCTACTTTCTAATGCTTTTATGTGAAACCAGAGTTCGAAGAAAATATCAAATCGATATATATCACGATATATATCAAGATATATATCATGATATTTATTTCGGAANAGTTTCAATGGTTGAGTTTGTTCCTGTGTATAAAAACAGACGTGTAGTCTTATCATGGCGTACATTGAGCATTACCGCCCATTGAATTGGACAGGAATGGAAAATTAAATGTGATAAAATGTTATCCATAGATAATCTTAGATTAACATCATATTTACAATCGTTCATGTAACTAAAGTTAATTAAGTAATAAGCTTTTGAATAACATGGGAGTAATAATTCTACAGTTAACTCAGATAAATTTTGGGAANTCTTAATCAGGCGATTAAAAATACTTTGATTTGTTTTTGAACTGACCCTAACGTGTGAACTGTGTTTAAAATATCAAATGCGTAAAAATAACAAAAATATCAAAAATATCAAAAATATCAAAAATATCTGATATATATCAAAATATTCGATATTTTTGATATTTTTGAAAATATCATGATATTTTAGAATTCTATGTGAAACTATTAGCAATTTCTCTAAAAAAAAATTTTAACTAAAACTTTTCCAGGAAAAAAAATATCTGCTTTCTCCAGCAAAAGGGTATGGGCCAATTGTCTTTTCTGGTTCCGTCCTAAACATTATTTAGGGTTGGACTGTACAATGATCTCTTCACAAACTGTCTTCTTCTCTGGCAGTCAAATTCTCGCAAATATAGATCTCCATTTATTAATTACAGTAGTAGTTAATGTATAAATAAAATTCTTTAATACTTTTAGCAATAAATGAACTAAATGTACTTATTCACTCGTTCTAACAAGAATACTTAAAAAATGTCCATAATTTTTCAATAATAAATGTTAATACTGAGATAACTACTAAGGAAATATATAAAGAGGATAGTGAGAGAATGATATTGCTAGTAATAGCAAGGGGTTGCATTGATTCAGAATTTCTATTCAATTGTCTCAATGTTATTCTATATAATTGTTTAACTTTACTTCGGATTACGTTCTGAGATTCTGTAATATAATTATATAGACCCGAAAATATAATTGCCTGAAAGTGGGAATAAATTAATTTAGATCTGTCTCAGTACATAGGCGCTACAGAGAGAACATTTTTGTATGACAATGAGATGTCGCTTCCAAAGTACAAAGTTTTCGGAACTGTGTAATTAGTAGTTTTCAGTTGAAGATATATAATGTCCAAGTACTCTTGATTTCCAATGGTTATTGTTTTGTCACATTCAGCCAAGTCCGACGATAGTGAGTAATTTTTCCCTAAGACAATTTTCATAGAACGAAATACAGGTCCAAATTTCGATCTAAGCAGTTCCGTGTAATTCATTCGCAATGCGAGGTGAATCCATAATTCAACAAATGGATTGGGATCATGGTAGTTCCGCAACACTACATAATTTCCAACTGAGGATATTCTAGTATTCTCATATGCTGATTGCAGTAAAGGAGTATGATTGGGTGGAGCTGGAACCAATGTTGAAAAATTTAATTTAATTGCTTCATTTATTTTTGTCAATAAATATGTGGGAAAAGGTTTTGTCAAGTTTGAAGTAAATTTCCCTTTATAAGAGTTAGAAATTACGATAACTATTAACAATAATACAGTAATAAAATATCTAAAAACACCTTTATTTCTCAACAGTTTAGGTAATTGGAGACTCTGTTCAAGCATAATTGCAACGAGTGGTAAAATCGGATTTAATTTGATTTGTCGGATGTACCAAGCCATTGCACTCAGCCATAAACCTGATAAAATTAATGAAATAATACCAAAAATCCAAAATTCTTTGTCAAAGACGTGAGCCAAGACATTGAATGAAATATANATATAATTATAATTATATCATATATAATTCTTTGTCAAAGACGTGAGCCAAGACATTGAATGAAATATAACTGTAACTCCCATCACATGTTAAGAAGTTGTATGTAGATTCACCTGTAAATAGCATATACGTTTCCTTAACTGTAATTTCATTAGAGATAGGGTTTCCATCTAGTCTAATTAAAACATTACCATGAGATGGCGTGTATTTTCTATAAGCCTTCTCTAATCGAATATTTGTATAATGATGACTAAATTTGTTCATAACTTCTAGCACATTTCTGAATAAAAGTCCAATTGGAATATTAGCAAATGAGTTTTTCTCTTGATTATTTTCAATGGTTGAGTTTGTTCCTGTGTATAAAAACAGACGTGTAGTCTTATCATGGCGTACATTGAGCATTACCGCCCATTGAATTGGACAGGAATGAAAAATTAAATGTGATAAAATGTTATCCATAGATGATCTTAGCGTAACATCAAATTTACAATCGTTCATGTAACTACAGTTAATTAAGTAATAAGCTTTTGAATAACATGGGAGTAATAATTCTACAGTTAACTCAGATAAATTTTGGGAAACATAGTACTCAAACTTAGGTACACTAAATACAAACCCAGATTCGGTAGACATATGTCTAACTTGTAAATTGTCATATAATATGATGTAGTAAGTATTCTCAACGTAGCACATTGATGTTTTCATTCTTCGCGGGTTGCAATTTAGTAACCACATCCACGATTGGTGCAGTATTTGCAATTCATTAAATTCTGTTGGATAAGCCAAATAAATTACTTGACATTTTTCTCGCCGTGAATTCCATGCACTTTTAAGTTGAGTTACAGTTTTAATAAAATGATTTTTAGATACTGGTGTAAAATTCTTTAGTCTGTATCTTGTAATTGGTTGAATAAACTCACCCAAGTCATATGTCTCACCGAATTCTGTGATAGCAATGTGACAGTCGTCAAATGCCCTAAGCAGATATGTGTTAAATTTTGTATAATGGCTATCCAATTCAAAAATGGTGCAAAATGCAATGAAAATAAAATTTAAAAGAACGAATACCTTCATTTTAATGAGGCTTAGACGGCAGTTGGTTTAGAAATATTGAAAATATAAAATTCAAAAAATTTAAAATGAATTGTAAATTAGAAATGATGTATTATTGTAGCTCGAACAGCCTGAATTTCCGATTCTGAATTGGCAACTTTGTTTACCCTGATAAACTGAATATTTAAATTGGCAATCATCTTTTTGACAAATTTTCGTCCTAATTGATTCAGCTTTCACCTATTTGATTTGTTAATTTTTTATTGGTCATCAAACGCCAACACGGCTACCATAGTAGATTAAATGAGAATAATAAATTTATTGCAAATTACCAAAATTTCAATACACCAGCCAATTTTTTTGTTTAATGTCGTGCAATGTCTCAAACAGCTTTAGAAAAACTAGAACAGAATAATTGAATAAAAAGGATCGATAAAATGTTCTTGTGTTAATAATAAAGTAAATTAAATGATGACACACGAAGATCACGTGGGATTAGGTTTTGAAAACAATTCAAGGTGTAAACTAATTTCCTAAATAAATAATCATTTACAAATTTCAAATCTTTTTCAATTTCCAGTATTCACTTTTAGTATCAATATTGACATTTTTATAATTCTACCCGCTGAACAAGCCAAGTTGAAAACTTTGGCACCATTAAATATTCATTTAAATTGACAGCATGAAGTTTGACCTTCATTTAACCTGATTTTACAAAGTTTTAACTCTTCCCGCTCAGGAGTTTGCAGTGTTGCCGCTGTTGAAACAAGAGTATCAAAACTTGGAGTTTGATTTTTTTTCGGGTTTCCAAAATGGAAAGTTCTTAACTTTCCATTTTGGAAAGCATTTATACTCTTGGGTTAAGTAACTTTAGAGTTTCAATTCAAACCTCGGATTTCACGCAAAAAGCTCGTAATACCAGCCTCAGACTTCCAAAATTTTTGTAAAAATTTAAATTTATGTAAAAATTTAAATTTATATGACCCATTATTTTATTTGATTAGGGTTAAGAATTGACCCCAATTAATTATATACATATTTATTAATTTAATTTAATTAATTTTCTACAGTATCAAACAATTTTTAGAAATAATTAGTACAGAATAATTGAATAACAAGAATCAATAAAATGTCCTTGTATTAATAATATATAGTAAACAAATTAAATGATCAATGATCATACATGAAGGTCCAGATAGGATTAGGGTTTGAAAACAATTCAAGGCGTTAACTAATTTCCTAAATAAATAATTATTTACGAATTGATCTTTCTCAATTTCCACTATTCACTTTTAGTATCAATTTTGACATTTTTATAGTTCTAGTCGCTGAAGGCTGAACTAGATAACTCGAAAACTTTGGCACCATTAAATATTCATTTCAAGTGACAGCATAAAGTTTGAGCTTAACTTACCTGATTATTACTATCCAACTGTACGGCTTTACTACTATAGTTTCCTTTGTTGAACTATTTCAAATTCTATTTCGTTTTTAGTAGAATCCTGATATGATATTACGTCACATGTAAGAAAAACTTTATATTTTTTTCTCAACTGTGTGTTTAAATGTTTAAATGTATTTATATGAAATTACACTAACATCCGTTAGAACAATCTAAATTGGTTATAATATTTAACATTTCTGTATTAAATAATATACGGACGGTCATACATCAAGATTATAGTACACAACCACACCGTGTAGGATGATGTAATAATTTATTCACCTATAGTCCACCCTACGCGCAGTCAGATTTGGGCAAATATATATATATATCCAACTTAATTACTTCGTAGCTAAAATATAAATAAAAATAAACTAATAAAGTATTTTAACAAAATATTAATTGAATGCACTTAATCACTCATTTATAAGTAGAATACTTAAAAAATGTCCATATATTTTCAACAATGAATGCCAAAAATGAGAGCACTATTAGAAAACCATACAAAGAGAAAATAGATAGCGTGATATTGCATGTGATAGCAAGTGGTTGTGCTAATTCAGAATTCCCATTCAGTTGTATCAATGTTGTATCATATAATTGTTTAGCTCTACTTCGAATTGGGTTTTTCAATTCTGTAATATAGCGATATAACCCAGAAAATATAAGTGCCTGTAAGCGTAAATATATGATTTTAGATCTGTCCCAGGCCATATGCAATACAACTAGAACTTTTTGATGCTTCATTGAGTTGTCTTTCCCAAAGTACAAAGTTTTCAGAAGTGTGTAATTGGTTTTGAGTTGAAGATACATAATGTCCAATTCATTTTGACTTCCAATGAGCATAGTTTTGTTACATTCGGCTATATCCGATAGTATTGAATAATTTTGTGTTATATTAATTTTCATGGAATGAAACAATGGTCCATAATTGGATAGAATAAGTTCCTTATAATTCATTTTATGTATGCGTTGAATCCAATACTCCATAAATGGAGTGGGATTCAAATAGAACTGGAATAAACTAAACTTTTGGGTTGGGCTTAGTATATCATTTTTTGCTTTAGTTTTGAATAAATTCAAATTGTAATCGACTGGTACTAATGTTGAAAAATTTAGTTTAATTGCTTCATTTACTTTGGACAATAAATAGGTGGGCAGCGGTGTCGTCAAGTTTGAAGTAAATTTCCCTTTATAAGAATTAGAAATTGTGATAACTATTAACAATAGTACAGCAATGAAACATCTAAAAACATCTTTGTTTCTCAACGCTTTAGGTAATTGAATACTCTGATCAAGTAGGATTGAAATCAATGGTAAAATCGGATTTAATCGAATCTTACCTATGTACCAAGCCATTATACCCAAACATAAACTTGAAAAAATTAATGAAATACTTCCAAAAATCCAAAATTCTTTGTCAAAGACTCGAGTCAAGACAGTAAATGAAATATATTTGTAACTCCCATCACATGTTAAAAAGTTGTATGTGGATTCACTTGTAAGCAGTGTATAATGATTGGAAGTAACAGATTTATGATGAATAGGATTCATATCGAATCTAATTGTAACACCATGACTGTTAGAGTTGTCCTTTATTTCTAATCGAATATCCGTATGCTGATAACTAAATTTATTCATAATTTCTATTACTTTTGCAAATAAAATTCCAATTGTGATATTGGCAAATGGATATTTCTCTTGATTATTTCCAATGGTTGAGTTTATTCCTGAGTATAAATACAAGTAGTCAGTCGTATCTTGGCGTAAATTGAGCATAAGTTTCCAACGTATTGGACAAGAATACAAAGTTATATGTGATAAAATGGAATCCATAGATGATCTTAGTTTGACGTCAAATTCACAATCAATTGTGTAACCACATTTAATAAAGTAATATGCTTTTGAATAACAGGGATGTCTTAATTGTACAGTCAACTCCGATAAATTTTGGGAGATATAGTACTCAAACTTAGGTTGATAAGTAAAAAACCTAGAGTTATCATGCAAATTTCTAACTTGTAAATTGTCATATAATATGATGTAGTAGGCATGCTCACCGTAGCAAAATGTTACATTCATTGTTAAGAAATTGCAATTTAATAACCACTTCCAAGAGTTACTAACTATTTCCAATTCCATAATTTTCTTTGGATACGCTAAATAAATCACTTGACATTTCTCTCGTCGTAAATACAAAGTACCTTTAATATGGGCAACAATTTTAACAAAATTAAATCTAGAGTTAGGTGTAATATCCATAAGTCTGTTTCTAGTAATTGGTTGATCAAAGCTACCCAAATCAGCTGTCTTACCAAATTCTGTGATAGAAATATGACAGTCTTCAAATCCACTGATGAGATAATTATTTATTTTTGTATAATGGCCATCCAATACGAAAATGGCACAAAGTATGATGAAAATAAATAATTGAATAGAAAATCCCTTCATTCTGATGATACTAAGACAGGACATGGAGTGTTAAAATGTATACAAAGAAATTTTTTATTTAACTAAACAAAATTTGTGACAATTTGGACACTAGAAGTTTTAGCAGGAATAGTAGATCAACGATGAATGCAAACTCACTGCATCCTATTTATTGAAATCAGCTGAATATTCAATTTGGCAATTATGTTTTCTGAAATTTTTTGTCCTAATTGGCTCAATTTTGTGCTTCTATCAAACTTGAGCTTTCGAGAGTCAAATTACGAAAATTATCGGAAATTGGTCGTCCTTTTGTCATCATACATAGGAATTTGAATTGGATTTTAGGAATTGGATTTCTAAATCCAAATTCCTACATGAGGTTTTTCAACTTAGCAATTTTTTTTTTAAATTTTTATTGGATACCAAACCCATAGATTCCAAACGCACTTAAAACGAGAATAATAAATTCATTGCCAATTTTCTATGTCGACTGTCATGCAATGGATCTCATACTGATAGAGAACAGGAAGACAATAATTTAGCAAAAAGGCAGTATGGATGAAATAGACTTTTCTAATAGTTAATTCATTTGGAAATTTTACTGTTGAAATTTAGCAAATTTCGTTTAAATTTTGTCAAAAATTTAAACGGAAATTTCAATTTTAGAGTATTTATGCGAGAGGCGGCAATAGTAGATAAATAATAGGAGCACCTGAATTCTAGAAAACGAGTTATCTCACTTCATGTCACATAAAGATTATGTTTTTTCTTCCGAATTCCCTCAAAATCTGAAGGGATTGTATTGTTTACGTCGTCGTAAGAGTATTATGACGCATTTTGTTTAGATGGATATAGTAGACAAAGGGTTAAAAAATTTTAACCCTTTTAGCGGAAGAAAAAAGTGTCGGTTTTCCGACGCTGTGCGATGCCGTGTGTTTTATGATTTATTACTAGGAAATTCATCCTAAAGACTTGAGCCGACAGAAGGAAAAGGATTAAAAATTACCCCTTTTTACGGTAATGGACTGAACAATATGATGGCTCGTGTGAGTCATTAAAACTAACTTAATTGGAGGTGAATAGTAATGCACCTGCGCCGCTTGTGCTTCCTTAGTAACCATTTCATTACATAATTCCATCAATTAAATTAATCAGGAGTTCATTTGACCTGGAGGGACTCATACGGTAAATTACTACCACAAGTATTTATCATCTTATAGAACTTACAGAACCCTTCTGATGATAATGAATAGAAGTACTCTTATGGAANTTTAGAACTTACAGAACCCTTCTCGTGATAATGATTAGAAGTACTCTTATGGAAACGCTGTTAGTGGTATGAGGGTTAAGGTAAAAAAATAAAAAAATTTTTTGTTTAATTTTAATTTTTCAATTAGAATTTTTAAGCTTTGGAATTTGGATTTTGCAAAAAAAAATTAATACCCTAAAGGCATAAAATAAGACGGCTTTTCTCAGGAAAAATTCATGATAATTTGTTGTGAAAAGAATTTTTTTAACTAAATTACAATTTTCAAGCACATTTTCACCAAAATGATGCCCGGTTTACTCAATAGCTTCCCTTTTTTTTAATCGATTTTGTTGTTCTTTTAGTTCTGTTTTTAAAAATAGAAGCCTAATCTTCGTATCGGCATCTCGACAACCCTTATTCAATAGCAATATTGATGAATTTAGGACTCAAAGAAGAGTCAAATTACAAACTCTAATAATACACAGTTTTTTCTAAGTTTTTGAAATTAATAGTTTTAAAAAATTTGTTTTTTCTCCTTTTTTTTTTATCTAAAAAGAGTAAAAGTGTCAGGTGAATTTTTCAATTGATTTAGAAATTAGGAATATAATGAAAGCCTTTCGACGACTACCTTTTAACACTATAGCTAAAAAACACAACAATAGAGGTACTTCTTTAAAAACGTAATGAGCAGATCGAATCTGATCTGACATCGCATCTAGTACAAAGAAAGAATAAACTGAAGTAAAAGTGAAATTGAATCCTTTACAGTCTATTCTAGTTTAAAAATCTTTTTTTAATACTTCATTTTCAAACACCTTGACGTTTATCGACCGACGTCGATTAAATTTTGTATGAGTGGACGTAATCGCATTCTCCAGGAGCCATATTTTTAGTTTTTCAAAAATATGTTTTTTGATTTTTTATAAATTTTGAAAAAGATAATTTCTGAAAAATAAACATTTAAATCATATTGGGTATTGATCTACTCCTACCGTTTTTGGGAGAAGCACTGAATGCATGAAATCATGTTTAGAGCAAAACCCAACATGATATTTAAATGTTTATTTTTCAGAAATAATTTTCAAATTTTAATAAAAATATTTTTTTTTTGAACAACCAAAAATATGGCACATGGGAAATGCGATTAGGTACACTCATACAAAACTTAATCGATGTCGGTCGAAAAACGAAAAAGTTGACAAACCCTTTTTTTCAATTTCTACACTAGCTCCTTTCCCCCATCATTCTGAAATTTTTTTAATTATATTTTCTGACTCCACACATCTCCTTTGGCAATGGGATGTGTTAAAATTTCAAGTGTCTGGAAAATGTCGAACCAGAATTTATTTTCAGTCCCAGATTTCAATTCCTCACTGGCAATTATTGTTGCATTCTTTGCAGTCTATCACATGACTCAATTTTGCTGGAAAAAATGAGTCAATGACTATACTCAATTTTGAGGATAGTCATTGACTCATTGAGTCCATAATCGGACTCTACTTTGGTCTGTCAAAGCATTTTAAAAAATAGCAAAAACAAAGTGAGAATCAGAAATAGTGCCCATTTATGAAATAGGTTCGCGTACGGTGCCTACTGGCCCAAGTGGACCTTTAGATTAACGAAGTATATCAGATTAGATCTCTGCGCCGACATGATTGATAGCGGCGGCGGCGCCAGCAACAAATTTTCTCGGCGGCGGCGGCGGACGCCGGCGCGTCGGTTTAATTTTGCGACGGCGGTTTGTCACGCAAACAATCAGCGGCGGCGGCGGAAATCGGCGTGGAATCATGCAAATAACTAATTTGAAACAAACTTTATTTAACGAACAAGTTAAAACAAATTTTATCTAACATATTGTTCTTGTGGAAACTTCGGAATATTTGTATTTCGCTTACAAGGAGAACCCAACCCTTAATGGTGAAACTTTTTGATCAATTAAACCTTTTCTTATGTAGTTTTCTACGAGAAATTCAATGGGACTAGTTATATTGTCCCATGCGAACCCCTTCTCACCCAAAGTTGAGTTTCTAAATTTGAAACCCTGACGGCATAAAAAAAAATGAGAAATGAGGTACACTAATTTACATTCTAATCCCATGACAGCTGTGGTGGTGTAGTGGCTTAAGCGTTGGAGTTTTCACGGGGTGTCGGGAGTTCTATTCTCATTGATGGTTCGTTTTTTTTTTGTCTTTTTTTGCTTCTTTTTTTTTTTTGCTTTTGTGTTACTTGTTTGTTGTTTCAAAACACATTGATTGTCAGATTAGTTAATTGTTGCATAATTTCTGCAATCACAACCTAGAATTAACTTTTTCAATAATATTTTGATTTTAGCATTGAAATTCTGATATTTTTAATATAAGTTTATTCATAAAAAAGTTAAGGGTATAAATATTACTTTTATACTAATTGTAAATATTTCTATACTGTATTTCGAAAATTTCAACTAAAATCTAAACTAGGATGGACAATTTACAGTGTGAAATTCAAAGTAAAAACAATTATAACACAATGCTTGGCTACAGCGACTACATTTAATAAATCTTGGATTATTACAGCCATCAGCAAGACAAATCGCATTATCTAAATCACCGAAATTGAAACACACCTCTTCCACATTTTTAAAACATACCTTATCATCGATTAGCCCGGAAGAGTAAAATGAATATCTGATCATGTTTTTAAAAGCCGGTGAAGAAAACTGATGGTGCAGAAGTGACTGTAATTTTATTATTCCATTTCTGCTAGTCAATTTATCATTTGGGTGTATTCCAGAAGGGTCAATGAATACATCAGCGTAGTTTATTATACGACGGGCTAAATATTTTAATTGACGATGAAATGTAGTGTCCAATGGTTGGCAGTACGGAGTGCATTTCTCAGGAATAATTGAAATTTCACAATCGGGTCTATTGTTTTCTGGTCCAAAAATATTTTTGTAAATCATAGGATTAACTTGACCGTTCCAAGAATCAATGATCAAAAGAAAGTTTTCCTTCATTTCTTTTGCTATAATCTCATTGAGAAAATCTGAAACTAGGAAAGAGGAGAGTTTTCCGGATTTACCACTGCTTACTGTGACGTTTGGAGCAGGAAATAAAGTACTTTCGACTCTTGGACCCATTTTACCCTTATGCTCTTGCAAACATACATAAACATTCCCAATAATACTACCCTCTGCACTGATGACATACTGGACAGTGTAAGAATGTGTGACTAAATTTTTGGGGCTTTGAGCATAAGCAAAAATTANGCAAACATACATAAACATTCCCAATAATACTACCCTCTGCACTGATGACATACTGGACAGTGTAAGAATGTGTGACCAAAAGTTTTGGGGCTTTGAGCATAACCAAAAATTAACTTTTCTCCTTTCGAAGCTAATGTACGAGCGGTGGTCAATTCGTACTGAAAACCACATTGATCAGTATTTAAAATCCCAGACACCGATGGATATACAAGCAACCANTCTTTCTCTAACGTTTTTCCTAAAATTGAAAGTATTAAGCATAATTTTGTCCATATTAATGACTTCACGTCTATTTACAAGTTGTGTCACTTTTCTACTACTTATTCTGTTCGGATTTATGTATATTTCAGAAATCCCAGACACCGATGGATATACAAGCAACCAAAACAGTAATCTTCCGTGGGAAGCT
>NIPM01000163.1:359950-404242 GCA_002738285.1 Holacanthella duospinosa | reverse complement strand
AATTGTAACAATTACGTAGAGTGAGGTAGACAGCACTTGTTACTTCCCACTAGTTCAGTAGTTCAATTGCAGCAATCTGGATTCTTCTTAGAGTGAAGGAGACCTAGGTTTACTATTGTTTAACCCTACTATTGTGGATTGGAACCACTGGCTACTGCTACCATGTTGAACTTGTTAGAGTGACTTTGCTTCTTTAAGTTTGAAAATGGACTAACTGACCTTTATTGAAAAATAAGTATTTTAGAGAAATAGAAAGACAGAAATTCTTAGAAACCCTTGGACTGGTGAGTCATATATTAAACAGTAGCCAAGGACAGAAATTAGAAATGTTTAACTTAAAAATACAGATATGAAAGGATCACTTGGTGACTCAGCCTTCGAACATCCATCGAACTCATGATTGGTGGTTATTTTTTACAAATCTCTAGGCTAATACCGAGCACAGAGTCCTATAAAATCTTTCCAATGTAGCTTCGGGGTTGCTTGTACGAGTTGATTTTAGCTAAATAGCGGTTAAATGAGTATAGTAATTAAATTTGGAATTATTCCGTTCCGAATTATTGGCTGTTTCATCGATAAAATGAAACTCGAGTAAAATTATTTCCAGCTTTCTCTGCTCCCAATTTTACTTTCTCTTTGAAAACTCAGCTCCTTTTAAACCAATCATTCTGAAATTTTGTACAGAAATTTCTAGTGAGATTACCCTTATTCACTGAAATTTTCATACAGATTCGTTAAGAAACACAGAAATTACGTACTATTCCGTACCTCGAGTAAAATATTTTCCCGCACTGTAACAATAAGAGCGTTTTGTTATTTTTATTACTCATTTTCAGTGTTATCCAAATCTTTTAGAAAAATCATTATTTCTTCATGACGAAAGTAAGGACGAGAAGAGGCTCCACTGCCAGTAGGTAGTTTCAGTTTTCTGAGAAACTGCATGAATGCCTTTCTTAGCTTATCCCACTTAGCTTTCACTTCTGAAGCTGAAATTGAGGAACTTATTATTGTCGACAGTACTTGTTAAAGAGAGCAGTTGCTCCAATTTCGATAAAAATTTTCACTCATATAGTACTTGATAATTAATTAGACTCGTATTTTTTTTATACTGAGTGCAACTGAGTGCTTAAACAGTTGACCTTTGACCGATTGTCATCTGCGTCCCAAGTGACCTTGCACTCTGAAATCTTAACTGTGATTTTAGAATTAGTATTCTGAGTCATGTTAATTCAAGTATAATTTGGCAACAGTATTTAGATTAGATTTGTGCGCACCTAGTGGCAAATATTCAAAGTTAAGTTGGGGTATTACAAAAAACACCTCGGGAGATTGTCATACTAAAGAGTGTAATGGAAAAAACCCGACTCTTCTACGTCTCTTCTTGACTGAGAAAAACAGGCCCCAAGTTTGACTAAAATGGCGACTTCGTACGACGAAAGCAGCGTGAAAGAATATTTAAAAAAATTTAAATGTTGGTTCGATATCACATCATCAACGAGTACCTTTAAATTATAATTTGAACAGATTACGAGTTATATAGCCCTCCCGCCGAGCAGAAAAAATACTGCTGACAATAAAAGTTCGGAGTTGAAGCAAATGCATTGAATGAATTAATTATTTATGAAACTTACGAGTGATGTTGATTTCTGATGAAATCAATCTCCACTTCCCATCCTTCACTTTCTTGTTTTTGTAGTCCTTGTGTGATTTCCTATACAAACAAGAATGTGTCTGAACTAAATTGATAAGGGCTTCTTCTTTTTCCCCCGTCCACTTCTTCTCCATTTTTGAAATACCGACGTATAACTAATATTAATTTTCACAATATTTTGGTGATAAAAAAAATTCCTTCACTTTCTCGTCGTTCTCTCACAAAATTAGAATTTGATTCTAGTTTAGGAAAAGCCAAAGAAAAGAAACACCAAAGCGTAAATTCTTTGTCCGAAGAATTATCCTATAGGCTGATTTCAAATTATTTCTGGACATCACCCGGGCAACAAACATCTATCGTTGGGAGAAAGCTTAAACTTATTTTCTAAACTTTATTCTGTCAATTGTCCGGAAAAAGTAAGAAAAAAGAGAAAGCATAAATAATTACTCAAGAGATGGATAAGTGAAAGTGATCACTGAGCCGGGCGTAACTCGTTCAAATTTTAACCAAGTCTCGTCTGGTTTTCTAGGTACCACTCATTATAAACTAATTACTTGCTGGCCAAAATAATAAATTGAAATAATCTTTTCTGTATATGTACCCTGAATTTCAAATAAAAATAGAACCGTTTTCTAAAAAAAAAGTTTTCTTGTCCATGAGTTGAGAGAACGAAGATACATAATACGCAAGTTTGGCATAAAGTTTTAGATCTTACACAGCTTGGTTTTCNTAATAAATTGAAATAATCTTTTCTGTATATGTACCCTGAATTTCAAATAAAAATAGAACCGTTTTCTAAAAAAAAGTTTTCTTGTCCATGAGTTGAGAGAACGAAGATACATAATACGCAAGTTTGGCATAAAGTTTTAGATCTTACACAGCTTGGTTTTAACCAATGTTTAAAAAAAAAGTGGTAAAACTAATTTTTTTATTTCTTAAAAGTTTTGTAAAATTGTTCAATTTTGGATTCACTACTTGGTTATCCTATAGTCAAGTTCTACAGTTGGATTTCCATGGGAAAGGTTAATTTTTACAAACAGTTTGATCAATAATCAATAAGAGGTTGTGATTACTAATAATAAATTAATCGGGCTTCCAAGAATTAATTATTTTTGAGCACATAAATATAGTGAGGTCTACCACGAAAAATATGTCGGATTCAAAAGAAAAGGAAGCCAAGGGTAGTGGGAAGACTAATGTAGGGAAAGGTGGTGACAAAGTAAAACAAGGTTCAACAGAAACCGATTCATCTGATTCGAAGAAAGCAAGTAGACCATCGAAGTCTGGGACAATTGAATCTAAAACAATAAAAACAAGCAGAAGCAGTGGTAGTGGAGTTCCATCTAATCAGGTTCCAGGCAAGGGAAATGTGGGTTTATCGAAAGTAGGAAACAAGGTATCCGATGGGTCAAAGAAAGGAGAAACTACTTCACAAAGTCGAACTGAGAAGTCCACAGAACGGAATTGTAATTTCCAAAATTGAGCAAATGTTTCTAGAATCTAATTGTAACTCTTTCGTTTCAAGTATCTGGGAAGCAAAAATCTAATCCTACAAAGGAGAAAAGAAATCCAAAAACAGAAGGACCTAGAGAAAAACTTGAAAAAGATGGTGGGAAGAGGAAGAAATCGAACAGTCAACCTGAACAAAATGAAGATATTGCACCGTCAAGTTCAGAGGATACGGAAGCGAATGAAGAGTTTGAAGATGACGTCCTGCTCATGTATCGTCATGACTCAGATCTCTCCTATCCACAAATGATCGAAAAGGACATTATCTGGTATGACCTGTTGACAGGGGAAAACGAAACGATTGAAGGAGAGGCTTCCATCTTTGATTTACCTACAGAAATAGGAGGCTTGGACACGGTTGAGGAAGAGGAAGAAGTAGTGGATGAAGCAGAGTAAATTTATAACTTTTACTAATTCATAAATAATTATTTTAATTTATTGAAGCTAGAGTTAATTACTGAGGCGCAAACTTCATTTTTGTTTTTAGAATTGAATCCCTGGATATTTCATCAACAGAGGAAGAGGGTATGTGGATTTAATTAAAAAATTTCATGGATTTTGGTTTCAAATTTGAAATAATGTGATAGAAGTGCGTGAAGAGGAAGCAGAAGTAGTAGTACAAGAGCAACCATTGATAGAAAATCCAGATGATCCTGACAATATTGTCAATCTCATGATGCAAGATGAAGAAGAGGATGATGGAATTGAGCTGCTGTTTATGGATTCAACAGCAATGGAACCAGAGAGTGAGCACTATCTTCGATAATATCCATTTTCTTGTTTATTGTTAACAAAAAATGATAAATCGTTTTATTTCTAGCTGAAAGTATCGCTACATTTCCGGGTGTTGTTGGGATTAATCTTACGGAACCCACAATTGAATTTTTGGAAATGAAGGACTTGAATTTAAAAGAACCTCCTTACACTTATATCAGCTTCAAGCGCGCCAAACTTCACATTTACATGTTCCAAGAAGCATCGGAATTTTATCCCTACAGAGACTTATTGACGGTTACTTGAAATTTTGATTAGAATTGAATGATTAGTGTATATTTTTCTATCAATTTATATAGCATTATCCAGATTTTGCAATTCTTGTGGGTTTGGATACTTCTAATGCAACTGGACATACTTATTTCATGTGTACTTCACTCGAAGGTCGAAATATGGTACTTAATCCACCAAAAACGAAAAGGAAATTTGTTGATACTAAGAAGAAAGATGAGGTGAGTTGTAGAAACATTTATTATCAAATTATGGCTAATAAAAATTTGTTTTTAATAAGTTCATTTTTGTATAGGAACTCTGGAAGAAGTTGTCTTCAATTACTCCTAGGAAATGGAGATCACTTGGTAGTGAGATTGAAGTCGCGCTTGAGAGTGGATATAAAACCAGACCGCTGGTATTTAATATCAAAATTTCTTAAACTTGATGAAATTTGACAAAATAATTTTTTTTTACTAATTTTTAGATCACAATGCATGCGTATCGTTACATTGAATCTTTCAATCGGCCATACGTATTTAGCGACACGAAAATGGAGGGAAATATAAATGCTCTTTCTGGTTTCGAATCAATTGATCCAGAAAAAATTCCATTATTGGAAATTACTGAAAAAACCGTAGGAGTTCAAGTAATGCCACCGAAAACTACGGCAACTACACAAACTGGATTTTCCTTCAAGCGAAATAAAATTGCCCAATATGAGAATCAATTTTTGGATACAGAGAATATCAGAGTGATTTTGGAAAAATTAGGCGACACTATCACCAAGGTATGTTAGACTTGTGCGAGAGAACTCTAATTAAGTGATACATTAATTGACTGGAAATGAAGCATAGAATACGAATCTGACATCCATTGTTGGCGGTCAAGTCAAATTTTGCAAAATTTTTGCAAATTTGTGCCAAAAAAAAAAATTTTTTTTTAGTATAATTTATCCAATGGTACTGGTTGGGATTGCAGCAAGTTATACGTCCACCGACCAGAAATTTGCATGCAGATTAGGAATCTGACATCAATCATTGGATCTCAACAACCTAAACCTAAAGAAAATGTAACAACCTAACTAACCTAAAGAGAAACTAGTGACCTAACAATCTAAAAACAAACCCTAAAATATAACCTAAATAATGGTAAAAAAAACCTAACAACCTAAACCTATAAAAAACCTAACAACCTAAACCTAAAGAAAACCTAACAATCTAAACCTAAAGAAAACCTAACAGTCTAAACCTAAAGAAAACCTAACAACCTAAACCTAAAAAGAACCTAATATCGTAAACCTAAAGAAAACTTAATAATCTGAACCTAAACATAACATAACAACCTAAACCTAAAAGAAATTTCACAACCTAAACCTAAAGAAAATCTGAAAAAAAACCTAAAAATCTAAAGAAAACTTCGAAAGAAAACCTTAAAACCTAATATATCTCAAATAAAACCCAAAGAAAATCTTAAGAAATCGTATCCTCTATATCTCATTGCTTACAAAAGTTTTAATTACAATTAAATAATAAATAATAAAAATAAAAATGAAAAAATATCTTTTTTTTTCAAAATTTCGATTTGACAGCCAACAATTAATGTTAAATTTGTAACCTGAGTTAAGTTTCTGATCGATTGATGTATAACTTGTTGAAATCTAGATCACTACCTTTATGTAAATCATACTAAAAAAAAATCTTTTGCCGCAAATTTGCAATTTTTTTGCAAAAATTGACTTGACCGCCAACAATGGATGTCAGATTCGTAATCTATACTAAATTTCCAGTCGATTAACGTAACTTACCCGAATTTCAGAGTAGGGGGGGATGGACTATTCTACAAATAAGTCTTATTATTATTACATTTCATTATTAACTTAATGAAAATGAATATTTTCTAGAAAACAAGAGCACTGCAGCGTTCTTTACTCCAAAACGAAATGATGAACTTGGCCAAAGATGATTATAAGCTGGCTCTCAAGGCACTCAAAGGTCATGAAATCGAGTACAGTGAGGAGTCTGTGGTACTTGAGGAATATCAAACTTACAGTGACCTTCGACATTCCAAAGGAAGAACAGCTTCCTGGATGACCTTCTACCCCTCTTTGGATGGTTCACATTTTGACAGAATTTTCAAAATAATTTTCATGTAAATTTTTTGTGTTTCTGGATAGATGTGATAGTGATCGCAATGGCTGAGAACACAAGCTTTGACAAAAGAATCGAGTTCCATTCAAAAATGATCATGGAACCAAATTTTGTACTTATCTGGGATTTGAAGGATCCGATTCATCCACAGGTATAAAAAAATTTAACACTGGAGTAAGAAAATGAAAAATGGCGTCACCAAACCGGTTCTGCGCCAAATCTTGGTATCACCGACGGCGGTACGCACAAATTTTTAAATGTTCCGAGGAATTTCATAAAGTCAACGGCATTAGGCTTCTAAAGGACAGAATTCATTTTGCAAAAATAATCTTGAACGGGTGAAGGGTTTCTTTGTTTCTGAAATCACTAAAGCATTAAACTCGTTATTTACACAAGGATCTTTGGCTTCTTTTAAAAATTTCATTTCCACCAATATCTATTTTTCTTGATTGAAATTGGTGTTGAGAGAGTCCCACCTAACTCCCAAGTTAATCTTATCAATATGAGTCGAATGTAACAGAGACGAAATTTATAAGAAATGTAGTGCTCGTACCTAAAATGTCTACCTATTGTTTTGTTGTTTCATTTCTCAGATCATGTTGGATGCTCCGTCGGACGTATTTTCATTTATGATAAATCCTTCAGATCCTCAATTGATTTGTGGTAAGAATATCAAACACACTCATTTAAAAAATTAATCTGCAAATATAGTTAAATATTGTAAATTTTTGAATAATTTTTTAACAGGTGGATGTGCAAATGGACAAGTGGGTAAGTACCCGATCGCTCGATCATAAATACCCCTTAAGTATTGAAGGGAATTCATAGATGAAGACTAAATTTTTTATCTAGTTCTCTGGGATCTTCGTCGTGACTTCGTAGAGCTGAAGGCAAGGGTTCAAGACAGACGACGAAAAGTGAAAGAAAGAAGAAACAGCAAACTACAATTTCTTGAAAAGTTGAAGGACACCGTAGAAAAATACAGTTGTCCACTTATTGCCCCCGTGGGTCTTTCCAATCTGGATCAAAGTCATAAAAAATTGGTTACATCTGTCTGCTGGCTACCTTCACATGTTGAGGTGTT
Source organism: Holacanthella duospinosa (assembly GCA_002738285.1). Classification (NCBI taxonomy): domain Eukaryota; kingdom Metazoa; phylum Arthropoda; class Collembola; order Poduromorpha; family Neanuridae; genus Holacanthella; species Holacanthella duospinosa. The sequence goes on along the minus strand of NIPM01000163.1, from coordinate 396,864 downwards.
TCATTGATTAAACCTAAGAAACTAAGTTTTTAATCATTGATTGGTGGAATTTGATACACAGTTGGGTAAAAATGGAACCCTTTATGACAACGTCGCTGGTCGAAGCTTTCAATTCTTTAGTGCAGCAGGTGATGGGACTGTTCGACTTTGGGATATTCGACCATCTAAATTGGGCCTGGATGAGTACGAAGCTATGCCTTCAGATATGATCCGAAGCAATGCCTACATACATTTAGAAAATAACAACTGGAAATATACAACCAAGGTATTATTCCGAAGGCGCTAGATTGTTAATAACTCACTTCAAAACTTGAATTTTGCTAATTTCATATTCTTCTGTCAGTATCAATTAGATGATGGGAGTGGGATGATGTTAGTTACACTTTTGTCTTTGAGTGAAGCTCGGCAAGGTAAAATCTCTCCAAAAAATTGAATACACAAACATGGTGAGGTTGTTAAAATTTTAATTTAAAATAGAAGGTGATACAATTTCCTTCGATACCTTGACTCGTCGGCAAGGATCAGGCTCAAATATTAACATCAACAGTAGTGTTTCCGGCAACAAGGTAGAGTCATCCTCATCCCAACAGGTTTCCAAATCTGGAGACATAATTCCGACACAAGTTGAGAGCAAAGAAGGACATGTATCCTCAACATCTACACCAATGGCGACATGGGACGTTGCTCCAACAACTGTGGGTACTGAGGAAGTGGATATTGACGCAGTGTCAAATCAGGCGAGACGAGCTGCAGGAATGCTCAATACCCTCAACACTGCGCAGTCGTCAATTTTTATAGGAACTGAAATTGGGCAAGTGGGGTTAGTTGATTGGTTACGAAGTAAGGATGGACCAATTAATCCCGAATCTGGGCAAAGGAGTAATAGAAATCATTATTACCACATCGTTTTTTAATAATTGGCATAACTTCATTTATACTTTTTACTCAAGTTTTTGCAAATATGTTCCTTCAAACGATCCATGATGGAGCTATTACGTGTTTAGCACGGTCACCATTTTATTACAGTTTGATTCTGGTCATTGGCGGTGGAACGGTCTCAATTTGGAAAGAAACATCGAGCGTAAGTTTTATCAAAAAAATTTGGCAAGATAGTTATTAATTATTTATAACTTTTCAGCACCCACTTCTGGCGATGGCAGGAAGCGAACAGTTTCCTTTGTGTGGATGTTGGTCAAATACTCGTCCCGCTGTCTTCTTTGTGGGTACACTCGACGGTGCCCTTCAGGTTTGGGATTTAACGGAAAAGAGTCACTTGCCAGTACTAGTTCAACAAATTTCTCCAGAACGAATCACCAGTAAGGATAACTCAATTAAAAATTGAATAAAGATAAATTTTTGTAATTATGTATTTTTCTTCAGATGTGGCACTTCCGAGAGCAAAGTTGGCAAAGAAGCAGTTCCTAGCTTTGAGTGATTCTGTTGGAAACCTGTTCGTGATGCTTTTATCAGGATATTATTACAAACCAAATAAAACTGAAAATTCTTTCATGCTTGAGCTCATGTACCGAGAAGAAAAACGTCTCGTCAATTGGATCGGAGAGTCTGAGAATCGAAATGAGAAAATGGAGGTCATCCATAACAACTGGCAGGAGTCTCGGGTCACGGTATGCGCCATATTACAGCTCAGTCAATATTTCTAAATTATTACTAATTTACTTAAAAGAAAGAAATCTTTTTTTTGTAATAGAAAACTGCAGATCAAATCAGTTCAATTGAATCCGAGTTAGAGGCACGACTCAATGCTGAGTATGGAGAGTTTATCGAATTCGAAGGAAAACTGGCCACAAAACTTAAGCGTGATGAACCATCAGTTTCAGTTGAAGATCTGGAAGTAGATGTTCGATTCGATGAACTTCTCGAAGCGGCTAAACAAAAGGAAACTGAACTTGACGACGGTGAAGAAGAGGATACTTACTCGAGAGTTTCTCTTGGGAGTGAGTTTGATTTTTTACTGAGGACTTCATCTCCTAATGAAATCCATCGATCATCGAAAATTTCAGCCAATTCACAAGATGAATACCAGTGATGTTCAAATCCAACAGGTTAATATACACTCTAATAATTATTCCAACTTTTACTTCTGTTCGTCGGACAACATTTCAGCTTAAAATGAGTGACAATATTAAAAATGATTAATCGACTAAGGTGCTTGCCTGTTTCGAAGTCTTCTTACTTTTTCGAAGTTTCTTTTTTGTAGCTACTAGCCCATGGAGTATTGTTTTTGTTTCACGACTTTTCAAAGCTTCTTTTGTCTTCGTCTGTTTCTTTGACTCATAGACTTCTATGATTTTTTTCTGCTACACACTGTACTTGTCATTCTCGGTGAGAATTTATATCTATTTTCATATCGTCAACCTCTCCGTCACCATCATCTCCCATGTCTTTATTCAGGATCAATGAAGGTTCAAAATATTCTAAAGAGAATGGCTGAGCGTGATCCGTGACAAATGCGACCGAAGTTGTTGATACTAATTCAGGTGGTTTTGTAAAGAGTCGAATTGACCCACTAAAAATCAGAATAATTCTTTAATGAAAAGCACTTTTAGAGAAAAAAATCTTACATGTTCCAATCATAATTATCTTCTGCTCTGCAACTATTGGATTTGGAAGACGTCCTTTCTTCATTTGTCTACACTTTGTAGCAATAAGGCAAAGAAAATGGTCTTCATCATTGAATTCTGGAATTCCATATTGAGTCATGAGCGTTGTTTTTTGAACACGAGATGAAATGTCTCGACATTCATTCCCTTGTTTCCTTAATCCTTTGAGAAAATTACTCCTGGGGAATCCGGAGTCTAGGTGAATCAGTTGACAGGACCTGGACAAGTATGGGACAAAAAATATATGAAATTGGAAGACGTGGAGATGAAAAGTAATTAATTACTATAAGAATCGGTTACCTCGTCACGCCAGTAGTGCTTGCACCAACCTTACTAGGCGCCACTAGGCTTGCATCTTTAAGAATTTGGATCGATTTTCTCGTAAAAGGGGACTCCTATTGTTTTTAAAAATTTTCGGCTCGGCGCGGAGAGCTATAAAACAACATTTTCAGCATATGGAGTAGTTGATGAACTATTTAAAAAAAATAATAACGAAATTATACTTCGTTTAAAAAAAAGAACTCGCCCATTTTGCCATTTTTCGCCGCCATTTTAGTCAAACTTGGGGTCCCTTTTTCTCACTGAAGGAGTGTCGCAAATGCGTCAGGTTTTTGGTATTGGGAGCAGTTTGCTCACTCCCCGAGAATTAGATTTGAATATGCTCATTCAAAGCTAATCTAATCACTATTTGCCTTACTAAATGGTTACAATTGCGTTTGCGTTGTTTATAGAAAACGCTTATGGTCCAATTTGAGTAGATGTCATTCAAATATGTGAATGAAAAATCAATTTGCAATGTAAATTTTTAAAATCCAGTTTCCGGTTTGTATTATTGTTCCAAGTTGTTGAGGGAGTCAAAAATTATTTTCTTGCTGAAAATTTTTTGAATGGGGTGAATGGGGGCACAGGTCCAAAGTTTCAAAAATGGGCTTCATTTGCCAAGGTGTCCCTTTAGTATTTAAGGACCGATTGAGATGAAGTTTTGCATGAGCATAGCCAATCGCATTCCCCAGATGGGCCTTTTTTAGATTTTGAAAATTTAAACTTTTTGAATTTTTATAACATTTTGAAAAAAAAAATTGTTTTGAAAAAATAAATCACTTAGGTCATATGTGGTATCAATCGACTCCAACATACATGTGGATGGAACCAATTATAATATAATTTCGACGAGAAATTTCGAATTTGAAAATACCCGAATTCGTTTTTTTGTAATTATCTTTAATTTATTCTGTTATTTGCAGGCCAATTAGGCTAAGGATTGGCAAACATATAGAGGATGGTTTACAGGTGGACCTTTTTTAGATTTTAGAAATTTCAATTTGTTGAATTTAAAAAAATCACTTAGGTCATGTGTGGTATCAATCGACTCCATTCGATTCCAGCATTCATGTGGAAGGAACCAATTATAATTAATTTTGACCAGAAATTCCAAAATTGGAAATACCCGAATTCGGTTTTTTTGTGCTTATCTATCATTTATTCCGTTATTCGTATGCCAATCGGGCTAAAAATTTGCAAATATACAGTCTGTTCAAATAAGAAATTTTTGAGAAATGATTTTGCGGAAAATCAAATCTTGATTCTATGTCACACTTTTTAACAATTTATGAACTACTCAAGCTACTGAAAACCGTTACTACAAAAGTTTAATTAAATTTATATATTTTTAAAAGTGTCGGAAGAGCCTAATTTGTGAGTTTTAAAAACTTTAGTCACAGATTTTCGCCTTCTTATTTGAACACCCTGTATAGAGGAAGATGGACCTTTTTTTAGATTTTGAAAATTTTAATTATTTGAATTTTTGAAAAAAAAGTTTGAAAAAAAAAACCAAATTAACAGAACATATTGTGGCACGGTGCCGATTTTTCCCTTATTAAATTATTTCTCTAAATTGTCATTCCGATGGGGTTCGTCTTTTTCCTAATTAATTATTATTATTTAACCCTTTCGGGTTTATTCCGTGTGGGAAAGATTCTGTATGTTGGGACAGGTTTCGGGTAACATAATTTATCTTGTCTTCCGAGATTAATCCAACTTTCCAGATGTAATGTCTGGTTGCCAGATGTTTCCGAGTTCTGGATCTTTCGATGTTCCGCGGATATCAGATGATCAGCGGGTAGTATAGATCTGGGGTGTTCTGCGGGTAGTACAGATCTGGGATTATCTGCGGATCACAATGATCCGGAATGATATGCGGATCTCACAGATCTGAGATGATCTGCAGATCTCACAGATCCGGGATGATCTGCGGATCTCACAGATCCGGGATGATCTGCGGATCTCAGATCTGAGATGATCTGCGGATCTCACAGATCCGGGATGATCTGCGGATCTCACAGATCTGAGATGATCTGCGGATCTCACAGATCCAGAATGATCTGCGGATCACAATGATCCGGAATGATCTGCGGATCACGCAGATCTAGGATGATCTGCGGATCACACAGATCTTAGGCGCTCAGCGGGTTGGATCGATCTATTACAATAGGGACTATGGGTACCGGACCCGTTCAGAGTCTGGATCTAGTTATCGGACTCGTCCCAAACTTAGGGACAGTAACTACTCTACTCCGAGGTCTAGTACTGTAGTCCGAACTCTCCGGTGGGGGATGCGATAATCCTGAAGGGAATATCGAAATCGGTTCTCCAGACTGTGAGAGCTCTTTTTCCTGTCTCTGTGGAAGTTGAACAATAGCTTTAATCTAGGGACTCCTATTGTTCTGATCTACGGGGGATCCGGAATCCACTCTTTCTGAGATCCCTGGAACTTCCCGATCCGCGGGTGAACTGGGTTCTCCCCGGATTCTCTGGGATCTCCGGATCACCTGATCCGCGGGTGAACTAGGTTCTCCCCGGATACTCTGGGATCTCCGGATCACTTGATCCGCGGGTGAACTAGGTTCTCCCCGGATACTCTGGGATCTCCGGATCACTTGATCCGCGGGTGAACCAGATTCTCCCGGGCTCTTTAGGATCTCCTGACTACTCGATCCGCGGGTGAACTGGGACCTCCCCGGACTCTCTGGGGGTTCTTCTTTTCAACTAATCCAAGTCTAAGAAACTTACCGGTGGACCGAAATCCACATCTTCCCGATACCTTGAGCTCGGGTTGCACTCTCCCGTTCTGGGAGATTCCGTGGGGGATCAATGAAGTATTGGGTCCAGATGTCCCGAGTGTGACCGGAGCGTCCGGGCCTCTGTTTCCTAACTCCAGGAGCTCCGTCCAGCCCAGCCACACCGGAGGTATCGGAGACCGAGATTACCAAAGATAATGTGTGATGTCAAGGGGAACTCGAAGAACTAGGGTCGCTCGCTGAGATGGAGTTTTGCCACGCAGGACTTCTGACCCTGAGCAGGAATGGAGCCCTGCCGAGTCCACGGCCTCAATAGATGGGGAACCTTTGACACTACACATACACTTACTGTTCCGACGGGAAAAACCTTGTATTTCTCTCTCTCTCTCTCTCTTTTTTTCCTTCTCCCAGGGAATCACATCAACTCCAACACTCAACACAACAATCAAAATGAGTCCAACTCTCTCTTGTTTAGCCTAATTATTTATTTCACTCTTCTAATTTTAAGGTAATTACTATTGGTTTAAGACAATAACTTTTCCTACCTTTACTCAATTTGGATGTCAAAGCACTAAGTGTTTCTACGTAGAACCTTAAGCGTCGAATGAACCCCTTTCTCTCCCGAGACACAGGAAGGCATCGGTTTTATCCAATCGGGCGATTACGTCATAGGAAATCGAGTTTCCTTTGTCATGAATGCTTTTCCACATTTTGTCGTTAATCCAGATGTACATCCCGGATAACCACATCTGGCATAACTGGTTCAAACCAGTTTAAACCCATGACTCATTTTCCAAGAAATCGATTTTCGCCACAATATTCTAAAATGCTAAATTAGTGCGACACGTGGATAATTGGATAATTCTGGACTAGCAAGTAGGTATGAAGGAAAGGAGTCATCAAATCAACATTGGAAGAAATTGAAATTCTACTCAAGTGATTTAAATGACTTTGCACAAAATCGGAATTTGATGCAGATTCCCTTGGTAATGGTGGCAAGCCGCGAAAGTTTTCCAATAAGACCATAGTGTGATATTTAGTTTTTGCTTCTTGAGCCAACTCATAAATCCACTTTGCACTTACCACTTATAACTGCATTTCAAGGAACATTAAAACTCACCTTTAGTTTGATGTAACTAACACTCATACTAAATTTGAAGAAAATCCAGCAATATTTAGCAGATCTAATAACTGTTAGAATGATTTTCTCAATTATTCATTTTATTCATTGTTGTTGTAGGTTTTGAATCATCTATGCCTACACACCTTATGGAAGAACAATAAAAACATCCAAATTTTGAAGCTTAATAAAAAATTCATTTTTCAATATTTTGAAAGAAAATTCAAAACTCCATTAGATATTCGTATCTTTTAAATATTTCTAGACTTTGAGGAAAATCGGTTGAGATTTACAGAAGTTACAGTTAGGAATCACCAAAAACTAATGAAATTTGTCTGGACAAAATAAGAAAAAGAGACTCTCATGCGTAAGTGAATGTAAAGGGAGGAGTGGGCGGGCACACTCTGAGAGGGACAATTCCCGTTGAGAGTCCATTCAAAAAATGACCCATTCGCAACCTAACAATCTGTACACATTGTCTCATATAAGACTATTTTATATACAGTGCACGACGTTTATTAGAGCATCCTTTATAAGAACATTCGGGTTATAAGAGCAGAATTTTGCGTGTTTGGTTTGCTCTAATGCATTTAGCATGGGGCATTAACGCGTTATAAGAACAACGCATATAAGAGCAAAACAGTTATAAGAACTGCCTTTTGCTGGGTAATTTTTGAAGAGGGAGTTGGATATAAGAGCAGAGACTATCTCGACACTCTCAAAAAATATTTGTAATCAAGCCGAGATGCCAGGACGTTTAGAATTAAAATTATCTATGATTGAAAATGCAATATTAGAGCGTAGAATTGCTAATGTAGTTTAGTCCAAAATTACTAATTATTTTGATAAATAATTAGTCAAGGTAAAGAATCGTTGGACGAACTGAGTGGCTAGTAAAAAATAAATTTTGGAAAAAAAAATTTTTTTTTGGCATATACTTTTTATAAGAACATCCTGTTCTTATAAGTGTTGTAAGAACAAACGGTTATAAGAGCAGCATTTCCAGGCGACGGAGGGAAGCTCTTATAACCGTCGCGCACTGTATATTTTTTTTTTTCACTTTCCGTCATTCTAGATTGCAGTTTAATCAAAAAATACAACCTAACAACGGCAAAATTACAGAAATTTTCTGGTAAAAAATATATTCCAATTTTCCTTAACAGTTGAAACAAATTGTATTTTCTAGAAAGCAGTGTAGGTAGGGTCAGCTTTGGTAAAAATTATGAGTTTTGAAAATAAGGCAAGTTTGTTAGTTTTTCAAAATACCAAATTCGTTTAAAAATATTTGATTGGGGAAACAAAAGAAAATATAGAAAACATTTCTAGATACGAGTTGCCGTTAGGTTTTACAAAAAAAAATGAACGCAGTGGACGTTAGAATATTGAGTAAAACCAAGAGTCCATTCGGCGCGTGGGTTTACTGTGCAATCAATTCAAAATTAGACTCACTTCCCACTATTTTGCTTCCGCGGCAGTTGACGTGGTTTATTTCAAATTGTAACGATTACCGTGAAGATGACCCTTTGTAAACGAAGATTAAATAATATGGATTCAGTACGAGATTGAGTTTTGACGAAACTCCAGCTTTTAAATTATAAATTATCTCCAAGGTTACAAAAGTTGGATCAATCAACAGAACCTCTTTGTGTATTCGATATAGCAAACAACGGATAGGGAAGCAAAAGGAATGAAAGTGAAAGGTTTTTCTTTTCAAGACCGTCTTCTCAAAAGTGAGATTACTGTTGAAACGTACTTAAAACGAAATAGTCCAATAATTATTTCAAACTCCGATAGCACAAAAAAGTTTCAGCTTCTGAGTTATTAGTTCAAAATAAAGAAAGGAAGTTACCTAAAATTGAAGTATTGGGTACATCCTTGGAGCGAAAATGCCTACTTCAGATTCTTCACTATCTCCAACCGACAGCCTTGACTTCGGTCCTATTGACATTGACCTCCTTGAAGATTTATTCGACGAGAAGGCAAAGGAAACTGAGGAAGTACGTAGTGTAGAGGCGTTGGGAAAAACTCCTGAAACACGTCATTATGAGACACAGACGAAACTGATTGTCCCTGCAGACGTCATCAACATGCCTGTGGACCTGGCTTCACGAGATAAGGAATTGTGTGCTCGCCTCGAAGGTAAGCTTCAACTGTAGTGCTGTAATATGCCGGTTGGGGTTATACATTTGGGGATGGTCGAAAAATTTCTGCTTTTTTTTTGAAAAAATTTTTTTCTGGATTTTTACATTTCTCCACCAATCAGGACATTTGTTAGGTTATTAGGTTGTGTTAATGTTTTCTCCCATTCTGTTATCGTAGTCAACATACAGGGTGTTTAACATTTTTTTTTCACCCGAGAAAGCATGACGTCATTTTTTCACACTCAGCAGCAGTATGGGGTGGAAGGAGCCACGATGAAATTGGAGAAAGAGGGTGCAAAAAAGATTAAACACCCTGTACTTTCTAGATATTTATGTAAAGAAACAGAATATTATTGACAAATTATTTAACGATGTTGTTACCTTCATTGCTCAATATTCTTCTAATTTGCTACCATCAAACACTACTCTAATGTATAATATTTAATCATACTTCTAGACATCTTTACAAGGTTTTTTATTATTTAAATCTTTATTCATGTAACATATTTTATACTTTACTTCAGATGCAAATAAAATAAATATCGTTATAAAATTTGATGTCTAAAGTTTATACCTTTTTCAACTTACCGTTTATCACCTACTTTCCCCTCCACTCATTCGTACGACAGAATTCAGTCGATAACCGTCTAAGTTGTTTACGTATTTTTAACCAATATTGCCTTAGAAACCAAACTTTAAGCTTAAAGCAACTTTAAAACCACGCACCGAACCCGATCAAGCATAAATCCACAACATCAAAAATAAATTTCAGTAACACGACGATAAAACTAAGGTTTTCATTCCCTCTCTTCCATTATCCTATGACTTGTTTCCCTACTTCCATCGCCATATTTACCAAACTCCAAAACATGACAGTTAACAGTGAAAACTTACTATCGCGACAGAATTTACCAAAGCGGGCACTTTTCAAAATTTTGCTGAAATTTTGAGAAGTACTCTTTGATGAGCCATTAGATGCATGTCTTTCAATTTTGTCATAATTTGCGACCTCGTGCCTAACTCGAGGTTGCCGTCATTCGCCAAAATTGTTATCCTTTTTTCTCGGCAACTAAGAATCATAAATTGTTTCGGTTTTTTTTTATTTTACTGAAGATAGTCATCCCCGAGGTGTTTCTCATAATATTCCTACTTTAGTTAATACTACCGTTACAGTAGACATAAACTTTACAAAAAAAAATTTATCTAATTTTACTAAAATTGAAAAAAAAAAGAAACGTCCTCTTCAAATCATTCTATGCAGCCTGAGAAATTAGTTGACCCATTGTCACTTATTAGGCCAAGCAGGTCAATACGTAAACAGTTTCTGAATCTGCTGACTTTCACCTTTCTAAATGTCTCATTAGACTAAATTCCACAATTTTTAAAATTTAACCTTCTAGCTCACAGTCACGTTTGACCCAAGTCAGCCTCAAATAAAATAAATTAGACTTCAACAAATTATAATTATTGTGTTGGACAATTAAATTTGCTGAAATTGAATGCAATTCTTCCTAAGAATCAAACGCCACTTGTGGCGAAATTATTAACTAAGTTTGGAATATTATGAGCAACAACTGAGAAAAGTGATTTTGAGTGAATTGCAACCCCAAAGTAATTATGAAAATATTGCTGAGAAAACGGTATAGCAGATTACGCTAAAATGGCGTCGGAACTGCTAATTTCGGCTCGAAATCTCAAATTTTGGGGAGACATACATCCAATGACTCATCAAGTAATAGGTTCTAGTCCTCAAAATTTCACTGGGATTAGTCAAACAGTCCACAAAATTTAGTCAAAACCATTCTGTTGACGCTTACTTCCTCATGGAGTACTAAATTATATGAAACTTTGTTTCGGGGTTCCTTGCACCATTCAGGATTTGGCTAAAGTAAGGTTATTTTGATTTTTTGTCAAAAAAAACACATTGCACACATTTTGAACCAGGGATCATACGTATAAAACGTTTTGTTTAATTCGTGTTATACGTTGAATAATACATGAGGAAAAAATACATGGGTATTTTCGTATTTTTCGTACAATTCTTACTTTGCGCACATAATTCGAGGTTGCTTGGCCTCTTCCCTATACTTATGTGAGAGTGGTTCATTTAGGACAACTAGCAGAGGCCACATAACTCTGCACCAAAATTTCCTTCAGACTTTAATTCATACAAAGAGTGTGCTCAGATTCTACACCAGTTTGGACCACCGATGGTCTAACTATTTTGAGTCTGATTTTCTGATCTTTTAAATCAAATTAACTAATTGTCCATAAAATGCCACGCAGTAAAGATCCAATTTGGAACCATTTCTCTAACCAACCGAATCCTGATAGTTAAAGTTCCTTTGGCAAAGTGTAAGTATTGCGAATGGAAACATGGGGCAATAGTAGAACGCATGAAACATCACTATCAAACCCATGCGAATATCGCTTTACGTCAAGTAAGTTTTAAATAAAATAAATTTTGTTTTAGTGAATTAAAAATAACTTGACGAGTTTTGTTTTTATTAGGACGCTCTCTACTCACAATGAAAGACCAGGGATTTGTGATCACAACGGAGTGTTATAAAGAAAAACTTGATCGTCAAATAGCAAAGTATTTTTACGCGACTAATACGCCATTTCTCCATGTTGAAAACCCTGAGTTTAAGAAAATGGTTCAATTGCTACGTCCTGGTTATAGTCATCTGGTAAGGATTTAAAATTTAATTAGTTAATTAACCTAAGTGTTTAATTCGTTGGGATGTTAGTTGGATTTATTTTAATTTTAGGAAATCTACTCAATCTCATCCCCAATGAGGTTTCAGAAGAATCTAAAGTAAATTTTTCTAGAGAAACTGTGACAATGAGTCTGGATGGATGGTCAAATGTGCTCAATGAACCCATCATCGGAATTTCAATCGTAGATGCCAAAGGCAACTTAGCGCTCACAAACAGTCGATACATCGGGTCATAGCCATACATCGGAGTATCTGAAGGAATTGGCAGAAGAAGAGATCAATAGTCGAGAAAACATTCAATGTAAAAATCGGTTCCTTCGTGACAGACAATATTGGAATTGTGGCAAAAATGAGACGTGAATTGGAAAAAGAAGAGGATTTGGAAATCATTCAATACGGATGCACAGCTCACATCCTAAATTTACTTTCCCATGATCTTCGAATACCACAAGTACAAGGACACGTCATCAAAATAATCAAGTACTTTCGCAACACTCATAATCCAGCAGCTTGGTATAAGGCGGCAGGTGGAAAAAAGTTAATTATGCCTCTAGACGTCCGTTGGAACACAATCCAAAAGTCAATCGCTTTCTACTTGAATAATAGAAGAATTATCATTCAAATATGACACGAGCATAGAAATGAAATTGACAAGTCCATCTCGAAATTGGTAACGGATAACATTTTAGCAACTAATGCTGTCGACTTCAATTGACGAATGAAACCTATTTCTGTCGCACTGGACAGAGCCCAAAGAGATCATACAACCATTTCAGTTGCTACAGAAATATGGTACAAACTAGGGCTCAATTTGAAAGACCAACCAGAAGATGTGAAACACAAATTTCTCATTCGAAAGAATATGGCTCTCACTCCAAATCACTATCTTGCGAACATGTTAGACCATCGTTTCAGAGGAGAGCACTTAACAAGTGACGAAAAGGAGAAGGGATTCATTTGCCTTGGAAACTTTAATGAAGCCTTTCTCCCTATTTTGTTGCCTCATTGTTCACAAGCAGAACCTTTTCCAAAATATTTCTATTCAGAGTCTCTTTGTTCTACTCATCCACTAACATGGTGGAAGTCTGTGGATATTTCGTTAAAGAACCGAAGTTTCAATTCGGACCTGTTAAAATCAGAATTTCTAAACCTGTGTGCTCAAGACTTCAGGACTTGAACGAATATTCTCAACATTTGCATTAGTCCATTCAAAACTCCGTACTCGACTTGGGATGAAGAAAGCAGCTAAACTAACATTTATTTTCAAGTATTTTAACTTTAAAGAGGCGGAATCAAAAAAAACATTCAATGGGTATGGAAAAATAACACAGAGGACACTATGGAGGTACCAGAAGATAACGATAGTGACAGTGATGGGGAAAATAACGAATGTGGGTAAACTGAGCTAGTTGACATGGATGAAGGCTGACTAATACTTTTATAATTGTAACTCTGGCAATAAAATAATTCGAATTCCAAAATCTGAAATTATCATTAATATACAATTTTCAAATTATCGCATTTAAAGATTAAAGTGAAAAGCGCGTGGCAACTTTCACTACAATGTTCAAAGAATTTACATCGTGTGGATCAGCCAAGACATCGTGGGGTTAATGAGAAAGTAGTGATTTTACGAAAAATACAAAAAATACCGTATTATACGTATTATACGTATGTTTAGTAAAATTAGGAAAAATACGTATTAATCCCAACCCTGTTTTGAACACAGTTTGAACACATTTTGTCAAAAAAAAAAAATAATAAAATAAATTTCGACCACACGCAAATGTGTCAAAAAAAAATTTCGACCATTCCCAAATGTATACCCCAAACCTATATGCCTTTCTGTAAGGAACGAGATTACATGGAGACTGTTTGTTTGGGCGCTTCGTTTTTATTGGGTCGGTTACTCCGGGTGTTTGGCATTGGAGATTTTTGAAAGAAAATTTGGGAGGTTTGTGTGGGGTTGTTAGTGTGGAAAGGATTCTGTATCACCCGGTGGTTAGATGTGAGGAGACTCGTACTCTCACAGTAGCCAAGCGAGGCTTTACCCCCCAGAGACAATAAGTATGAGTTATAAACTCTCCTCTGAGCTAAGGAGACCCATGGTCCAGTGTAGAAATACACCGGCTACTCTACTTTTCTCTCTCACATAAGATGGCGAGCAGAATCCCGGTTCGAGTCTCCCCAACCTCGAGACTTTTTCAAAGTCTTCCAGGGTTCTCACCCCGTTAGCTAGGTTATGTCTTTAAGTTGTTAATAATCTGGACGTTTGAATTTCCGCCATTCTGTCGAACATTTGCCGAATTCTTAGAAAATTAAGTTTAGGTGTACTGGGTTAGAGGATACAGTAGGCTCTTGTAAATAAACACTGGGGACCAGTGTTATTGAGAAGGGGGGTTCTGTGGAAAGGATTCTGTATCACCCGGTGGTTAGATGTGAGGAGGAGACTCGTACTCTCACAGTAGCCAAGCGAGGCTTTACCCCCCAGAGACAATAAGTATGAGTTATAAACTCTCCTCTGAGACCCATGGTCCAGTGTAGAAATACACCGGCTACTCTACTTTTCTCTCTCACATTAGCTAATCGATGAACAAAGTAAAAGCACTCGCCGATGAATAAACAAACATTAGTTTACTGGTATAAATATAATTAAAGAAACCTAATCAAATAATTAAGTAAAGCTCAATTAACAATAGACAAAATTCTCAAAAGGTGAGAAAGAGATGTGAGAAATCCTTTCTCTTCAAGACCCCAAGACGCTATGGTTCCCCCAAGCCATAGCACACCGCATCCCAAAATTCTCACCTAATCCCATCACTCCAGCACTCGAACCACCAAACCCCGTGAATCGTCAACCCCCATTCCACTCTCTTCTCACCATTACCCCTTTAAGCTTAGTACACAATTCCTGGCATAAACTTTCACTACGAAAAAGTATTTATTTTAATGCGATTGACATAATTACTTTCCTAGTGAAAATCACTGGTAAATAAAGTTATGCCAATGAAATTTTTCTACCCCAGTCCACAACTAGTCACTGCAAAAAATTAATCTACTCCAGCCTATTTCCGGTTCTTCTCCCTTCTGTTGATAATTCTGAGCAGGTTTGATTACAGAAAAAAATGTAATCAGATTACTTATTACATGATTACAGTCAAAAATGATTAATCGATTACTAATCATGATTATGATTACATTTTGGAGTAATCATAGATTAGTAATCTGTAATCAGTAATCATAATCTAAGGCAAATATGATTACAATTTTTGATTATTTTGTAATCTTTTATATATGGAATCAAATTCTAAAATAGAGTTTTTTTTTCAAATATTATTGTTTTGTTGGTTTCAAAAACTAATAACTGCAATTTCAAATTATAAAACAAAGTGTTAAAGTAACAATCCGTCGTGGTACTTATTGCTTTAACTAAATCATGCAACTTCTTGCACAAGTATTGACTTGATGAAATTTTTTGGTAGACGCGATAGTGTATCCATTATTTATTAGTGTCCGTATACAAATTTCATGACTCTTGATCATCTTTCCCAAGATACTTCCATCCGAACATGGTTGCATTTTGAATTATCATGTTAACGCTAATGTACAGTCCCCGCCGAGAATTTGGTTCCCCTAAAACTGTACGCACGTAATTATGTTCACCAAAAATTTAATTAAATCTTGCACAAGAAGTTTTATGATGTGATTTGAAAACCTAAAAACGGAAACGAAAACGAAACGGAAAACGGTTTTTCGTTTCGTTTTGAAACCAAACGGTTGCATCACTACTTACGCGTACGAGGAGTCTGACGACGAAAGAGAACGGGAGCTAGACGGTTCCATAACCCAAACTTCCGATGCAAGTTGGGTGCGTGGTGATGATGGTGGTGTTGGCTCACGAAGGAGCCATTCTAGTTCTCCCGCTGGTCCGTGAAATTCCCCCAACACCTCAATTTTCCCGGTTGCTACCGGAGAGAGGGCAACCTAGTCTTCAAGGAAGTTTTCGACTTTGATTGAATGGAAGTCAAATCAATCTCCATGCCCTTAGTACTGCAATTTACCCAATCAACGAATATAAGAGAAATTGTACGACAACTATGATAAGAAATGAAGATTTATGAGTGGGAGAGAAAATATTTGAGTAACCGGTAAGTCGTTAATTATCCAAATCGATCGTATGGCACCTGTTACGAAGTGTTCGTGAATTCCAACGTGGTCTCAATCGATTTTGCCATGTAGGTTGGACTAATTCTGTTTTTGTTATAAACCCGATACGATTAGGTGTTATTAGAAGCGGAATTGAACTATTTGGAATTTGATTCTGATAAGAATCAAGTACGTTTAAGTAATTTTGAGCTTTTAAAGTCGACATTTCGTCATTTGATGATTGAATGGGAGGCGGGGACGAAAGTATCGGTAGATCCGAATCTAACTCTAATTGTGGTAAGTTATCCACCTCTAGTGTAGGATTTCCATCGGTATTGTCGGACAAAGGATATAATTTTACACGTTGAAAAGAAACAATTCGAGATTTTAGAATTCTATCCTTCGGTAAAGTCTATCGGTATGTTTGTAGGACTTGTGTTTAATAACTTTAATTGGACCTTTCCATTTTTCTAAAAATTGTTTCGAATATCCCGGTTTACACGTTTGTTTTTTAATAACCACGAGTTGGTGTTTGACGTAAGTAATTGGCTGATGAGAGGAATTGAAAGACTGTTAAGCATTTGTCTGGGGTAAAATAGTGTTACGCCGTGCTCCAGCTAACGCTTCCTGAACACGAGGTATAAAAGCACTGTTCCTCTTCATCATTCATCTCATCGAGTTTGTCATCTTCCAGCCATTGTCGTAAGGTCGGTAACATATGATCACACAGTAAATTTGGCTCACCCCCATAAACCAAAAAATATGGAGAATGACCTGTGATCCTATGAACTGTGAGTTCATCGCAAAAGCACCCCGTGGAAGGTTTTGATCCCAATCTTTTTGATTTGTTTGGACAAATTTAAATGTGCCATTTACACGTTCGTCTACACCGTTAGCTTGTGGATGATGTGGATTAACTTATTCCCTCTACTCTCAGCTTAATAATCAAACTCCATAGAAGTGAAATCTGTAACCTGATCTGTTAGAATTTTCGTTGGGCACCCGTGACAATTTATCAAATCACGTTCAAGTATTCGAATCGCACACAGAATCGGCGGAATCAAGAGAAACTTCGATATTTCTTGTCAAAAGACAAGCGACCATGAGTGCATACTATTTACGTCGCTGTCGTCGGTAGTGGACCGATAAAATCAACAAACGGAAAAGTAGGAGGTTCCATAGAGTTACTTTAACATTTAATAGGAGCGAGGTTATGTAGTTGACAAGTAGTGCAACTGCGTAGGAAACGAAATACCTATTTGTACCTACTAGGCCAGTATTATCGAGATTTAATGGGATACCATGTTAAAAAAAAATAGGCACAAGAGGTAACGTGAATATCGGTAATGATTTTGTTACGTAGGTTTGCAAGAATAACCAAACTCCATAACCGACCATATTCATTCGGATTACTGCGGTAAAAAATATCCAGTTCAAGTTGCCATCTTATGTGAGACAAAGTAGAGTAACCGGTCTGTGAGCTTAGTGCTCACAGACAAGTAAAATAAAGTTTGTCTTTTGTTTGTTGAAAGTCAGTCAGTCCATTTTATTGTCTTGTGTCCTGTGTCATTGGTCTTGTGGGTCAAGGGTAGTGTCCAGGACACATCCGTCCGTCAATCACATCTGTAACTTGGGTTATAGGGATTATTTGATGGGTCTTGGTTTGGATTAACTCAGAAGTTGGTGGCGCAGCTAAGTTTCTGTCTGTCCTTGTCATTTGTTTTGTCTGGAGACAGGACAGGCAGAGCACACCGTCACAGTATTCTAACGGAAATGGATTTTTATTTCCAACACAACTTTTCCAATTTTTTTCCCAAGTCTCCCATGTCAAACACCAGGAATAACCGACCGTATAAAAGCGAAGCGACAACGCACAATCTAAAATGACCCTGGTAGGAACTAACTTTTGATTTAATATTTATTTTGACAAGAAACGATAATCCATTGGAACAAATTGATCAAGGAGGTACTGTCAAATCAAACCATTTTGGATGCAGAAGATTGGAGCGGTCCACTTGATGAGATCCAGTTTTGGGAGGAAAAATGTAGCGATTCTTCTATTCAATTCAAAAAGAATAGTAGTAAAATGGTAGAAATTATTTTATAGATCTGGATCTAACTGACCTAACGAAGCAGATTAGAAGTCAGCCGGTTCGCCTTGTTCGTGACATAATGCAAATCATCAAGTCACCGTATATCACAACTTTTGTCAAAATTTCTCACGAAATTCTACAAGGAAGTATCGAGGCAGTATCGAATCTTCATTATCTAAATGCTCTTCGAGAAACTTGTGAAAAGATAGAAGAATCTACAGTCAAAGAGCTTCCTGAGCAGCTAAAAATGATTCTATGGATTTTTCGCGTCATTTGGCTAAACGCTCCACATTACAAGTCGCGGGATAAGTTGAACGGGCTTCTAAGGAAATTTAGCAACGTCTTCATCCTCAAGTGTAGTAAAATTATCTACGTTCGAAAAGTTTTTGATGGTTACATAGAGTCTAGTGAAGAGACTCTCAAGGAATGCTTGAACTTGCTTCTTCTCTGGAGAACCAAATATTTTGAAGCTCAGAAAATGCACTCCATGAACTCTTTTACAGCTTGGCTTTTGGAATATGACAAAATATTCTCGCATGTAGATGCTTTCATCCAGAGAATTCGAGACTTGCTTGAAATTTGTGTCTGTCAGCGTCTCTATGCAAGACGAGTGGAAGGGAATCAAGAAGATTTACCATTGTATCCTGGAACAAAGGCATCGGAACTCACAAAAGGTAAAAAGAATTAAATGTTTATTTTTAAGTTAAGTCATCTTGGTTGGATTACACTAGGGATGTCGCGAACGGTGGTTTTTGAATATTCTCGAATAGTAACTAATTTTCGCCAGCAAATGTGACCTGAAAATAAAATTATGCGCAATATATTCAATTGATGCACCAAATATACTGATCATCGGAAATCCCAGTCACATCCGGAACCGGATCTGAAAATTCGAATCCTACATATCTGACCGAAAGTTCTGGTAATACTTCCGGCCGGACATTTTTCACGATGCTTTAGCTTTGACTTTAGAATAATTAACATGGCATACAAATGTAAGACGAAATGTTCGCAAATAATACCACAACTATTTCTTTAATTCAATCGTCTTTCAAATGTCAGACACTAGTGCGTGACTTGACATCTCCTTCAGTGATTATACAGGGTGATTAATCTTTTTTTTTGCACCCACTTACTCTAATTTTACCGTAGCTCCTCTCAACCTTATACTGTTGCTGACAATAGTGAAAAAATGACGTCATGCTTTCTAGGGTGCAAAAAAAAATTTAAATCACCCTGTATTTAGGATCGCAATAATCAACTAACGATTTAAGGTACCTCAATAATGATCAAAGTAAAAAATTATAAGCATTTTCGAAAACGACTAGCAAATTATAACAATACTAGCAGAACAATTACTTTGACAGACAGATGAAACTTGGAAAAAAATTCGATCCCAGATCCGTATCAACAGGCAAAAATATTTAGTAGATTCCGATCCAATAGTGTAAAATCCAATCGATACCGATCCGCTATCAAAGCCAAAAATAAAAAAACTTCTTTCGTTACCTATTCACGATCCGATCCAACAGGCACAAAAGCACTCGATACTGATCCAGGAGCCTAGCCAACAATTAAAATATCGTCCGATACCCATCCGACATCCGAGCCAAGACTAACAATCTTTAAATACTAATCCACCATCTGTGCTAACAGATAGAAAATCACTTGATGGCGATCTGCGATCCGAGCCAAGAATAGAAAATTTTTTCGATACCGATCAAGCTAAGAATTAAAAAATAATTCGATCACACATTTCTGAGCGGATGTACTGCCAAAAAATTCGGCTTTTGTGCTTGCGCTGAACCGAATTTTCGGTTACCGATGGAAAGTGCCGGATAATATTTTCGTTGTATCTTTTCCCTATTCCATTCTCTAGTTCAAAGGAACAAATTATTAGAGAAGTCGAAAATAAAAGGATTTATCTAGACTCAATTTTATCAAAAAGTTTTAATTCGAGAGAAGTTTGCTATTTGTTATTTTCTTTTGGCTAATGTTGATGAAAACTCATTTCGCGAAATTAATTCTTTATTGATTATTTTTCTAAATAAAATTATATTTCGCAAATTATTTCGTTAAACACTGAAAATTTTATTATTTAATTATTCGCCAAATTTTACCTGAAAATTGGAGAATGCGAAGTGAAGAGAATAACCAAAAAATCACCTATTCGCGATATCCCTAGATTACACAATATGACTCACCTGTACGACTTTTGGTTTAGTTCTGATGGAAGTTGAAAAAATGTTTGACCGACAACTGAAGATACTCTCTAATTACATTCCCATGACACTGAATGTGAGACAAGCTGAGTGGCACCAGCACATGAGTGCCTTCAAGCTGGCAGTCAAGGATATGGAAATGATGGTTCAAAATGTCCTAATGAGTTCGTTCGACTCTGTTTCGTAAGAAAAACATAAGATTTTTTCAAGTTTTGTAAATTATATAATACGTATTTTTGTGAAAAGGAACATTGAGCAAGGAATACTACTTTTGGAATGTTTCTATTCATTCTATCAACGCGAGAGCATCGTCCGGACTTACGATAAACTCACAGTCAAACTCTACAAATTGTTTGAACAAGAAACTATGCTTGTGAAGAATCTACATATTAAGAACATTCTACCGCTCCCGCTAACATATCCAGAGATTGCTGGAAGGGGTGCTTGGGCTCTTTTCATGAAACAGCGATTGGATCTTAACTATGAATGTTTAAAGAATGCTTGGGTAAAATTTATTAAACTAATTTTGTACAACGTGCATTATATAAAATTCTCACTTTCCTAGTGGCTCCCTGACTGTGGATACGGCGACGACGTGATTGCTCAGTACAAAGTTCTTTCTGCTATGTTGCAAGAGTCTTCAAACAAGTTCTACGAAGACTGGGTCAAACTCGTGGGTACGAAAGATTTGACACCGAGGCTCGACATCCCTCTCATGATTCGCAGCACTTACAAGCCTGGGATGATTGAAGTGAATTTTGACAAAGTTCTCTACCGTCATATTGCAGAGGCAGAAGTGTGGGCTAGAATGGGGAGGGAAATCCCTAGCGTCCTACTCACTGTTTTCTATCAAACGGAGCGTCTCCACAATCTGAGAGAAACCGTGTTGTTGGTAGTGAAAGACTACAATCGAATTGTAGCTTCTCTTTCTCCTGAGGAGC
This sequence comes from Holacanthella duospinosa, assembly GCA_002738285.1. Lineage (NCBI taxonomy): Eukaryota > Metazoa > Arthropoda > Collembola > Poduromorpha > Neanuridae > Holacanthella > Holacanthella duospinosa. Next base: position 375,783 of record NIPM01000163.1, on the reverse strand, counting down.
GAAGCTTGTTCAAAGAGCGGATCAAATTGCTCGATCGAAAAGTCTACCCTGGTCTCACAAGACTTACTTGGGCCTCAGACGTATCAGATTCTTACATCAATGATTGCAGACAAGCAGCAACTAAAGTTCAAGGCTATACAAATGACTACAAGCATGCGAACATTAAAATTGGGAAGTTGGCGACAAAGATGACGGCTTACATAATGGTGAAAATTGATCCCAAGAGAACATTCGATGGAGATGAGTTCAACGAATTTCAGAAAACTCAGAGGGAAAAAGCTATTTTGAAAATTGCTACGAAATACAAAGACATAACGCTCATATTGCGATCAGTTTTTGAAATGTTTCGTGGAGATGGACCAGGTGAGTAATTTGAGTGACCAATGACCGCTGCCAAAAACATAAGTTTTCCTTTGAATAAACCATTTACGCTGAAAATCTATATTGAAAAGATTTCATAGATTCTCAAGGCTCATTACTAAATTTCCCTGTATTTGATTACGTTTCTTATTACAGAAGTAAAAGCTCAATGGCTGAAATATCTGAACACAATTGACGATGTCATCCAAGATGCACTGTGTGTCAACTTTCGGCGAAGTCTTGAAGTATTGAATCGAGCCATTCATGGAGATGTCAGGTAGTAAATTATAAAAAAAAAACTTGTGTGTAAAATATGTTCGATGAAGTCTGCTATTGAGTTTAATTTATTTGTAGAGGTCCTCCTCCACCAATATTCAAGCTCAATGTGATTCTTCGTAAAAACAAACTCGATTTCAATCCTAGCATTGCCAATGTAAAGGAAATGATTCTCGGAATTTTTGGAAAAATTTGCCAAACGATGAAACCTTTTCCTCGAGTCATTCAATTTCTTAATGATCCTGCGACAGTTATTAGCTCATTTAGCGAAGTCATGGCCAATGATGAAATGGCACTGGCAACACAAGCAGAAATCACAGAAGGAGTATTAAACTGTACAACGCAAGTTGAAAAATACCTTACATCCTGGGGACCTTATCGAGATGTGTGGGAAGTGAACAAGGACGCTTTCATGGATCGCTACGAAGCTTCTAATCCATCAGTCGGAGCTTTCGACTCAGACATTGGACGCTACACGGATATTTCAAATACTGTTCAGTCTCAGGAAAGTATCTTTACAATCCTCTTTTGTATTCTTGACTGTACGAGCATCAAGGACACGATTTCAAATCATTGCAAGCAATGGCAAGAACGCCTATGCAATGTCCTCTATGACATGGGTTCAGCTAAACTTCTCAGCTTTTACAAATACATGGGAGATTCCATCAAACGTTTCCACACGGAACCTACGACATTGGAGGATATCATTTCTACTGTCAAAAAATTTAGAATTGTTCAATCTGAAGTCCCATTGAAGGAGCGAGATTTTCCAGGAATGATGGAACAGTTTGACTGCCTTCAAAAATACGAATATGAATTTGGAGATTATACAAAATCACGAATCACGAATTTCCCAACTGAGTGGAAAGAATATGTTCAAAAACTAAGGGACATTGACTTGATGCTCAAAAATGCTAAGGAGAAACTACGTCAACAGTTTCTCAATCTTCTGGATGATTTCCGAGAGAGGGTTAAAACACTTGTGACCAATTTGGCAGAAAATGGACCATATACTGGAGTCATCAGCAGTGAGGACGCACTAGAGCAATTGTCTATTTGTAGGGCCACAAAAGTTGGACTCCAAGTAGAAGAGGTGAATTTGCTCAATTCACTTGCCGTCTTTGACATTGACATTCAACCAAATCGAGATTTGATAAGTTTTGAAACAGATTTGGCCTTAGTAGAATCTGTTTGGGAAGTTGTGTACGAATGGGACTGTTACTGGGACGAATATCGGACGGAACCATTCAAAAGCATGCAAACTGGGGAAATGGAAGACGTCTCAGCCCACATGCTCAAGAAATTTAACAAGCTTTTTGTGGATCTGGTCAAAAAAAATTGGCAAATTATTGAATTCACGAAACATCGAGTTGAAGTTTTCAAACGTTCTATTCCAGTCATCCATGAAATCAAAAATCCTGCTCTTAGGGAACGTCATTGGAAGAACATTTTTGAAGTTATTGGAGCATCATTTGATCCAGAGGATGAATCTTTTACTTTTGATGTCATCGTTTCCTATGGAATGGAGAAATACGCGGATGACATTGCAGAAATTGTTCTAACAGCAAGCAAAGAAATGATTGTTGAAAATACACTCAAGGCAATTCAAGAATTGTGGACTTTTCAAGAACTGGAAATGGTTCCATACAAAGAAAAAGGTCACTTTCGTCTCAAAACTGTACAAGAAATGAATCAAAATTTGGAAGATCACAATGTGAGCATTTCCGCGATGAAGGGCTCAAGGTATGCGAAACCATTTGAAATTGAAATTGTGTACTGGGAAAAAACACTTTCGTTGATCAATGATGTACTCGAGATCTATCTCAACGTTCAGCGCCAATGGATGTATTTAGAAAATATTTTTATGGGAGAAGACATACGAAAACAGGTTAGTAATTGGACAACTTAGTATGAAAATACACGCGTCAAACTAAATTGGAATAATTTATATTTCAGCTTCCAAAGGAAACTAAATTATTCGACGAAATCAACAATATTTGGAAGGATGTAACGCAATCGATGGAGAAAGATAAATTAGTAATTGCAGCTACACATCGTGAAGGTTTGATTCCAACTTTACAAGATTTGACAGAACGTTTGGAGAAAATTTTGAAATCCTTGGAAATTTTCCTGGAAGCGAAACGACAGGCGTTTCCTCGATTCTACTTTATTTCCAATGATGACTTGTTGGATATTTTGGGAAATTCTAGAAGCCCAGAAATGGTTCAAGTACATCTCAAAAAATTATTTGATAATATTCACAAGTTGAAGCTGAATAAGCATGCGTACAAGTCTGAGTGCTTGGGAATGATTTCTGGAGATGGGGAATACGTGGAGTTCACAAAACCATTATTTTTGGATGGTCCTGGTGAGTTCTACTTATTTGTTAATTCGTATTTCGTTCAATTATTACATAATTTGACCCTAACTTTTGTGCTTCATGAATAGTGGAACTTTGGCTAAAGGATATTGAGAACAACATGCGACTCACAATGAAAAATTCTCTAATTCTAACGCGCGCGAATCTTCGACGTAATTTAAACCGACGGGATCAATGGATTCTTGAATTTCCCGGACAACCTGGAATCACTTCCGCACAGATTCAGTGGACAACAGATTGTACCCGAGCTCTTTATGCAGCAGGTCAATAAACTATCCCCAAGCATTTCAATTATTTACCTAATGATGTCCACAATTTAAATTACAGTAATGCTATTTATTTTTTTCATTTCAGGTCATCCAAAGACTGTTGACAATCCACTGAAGAAAGTTCGACGGAAGTTGAACAAAATTTTAGACAAATATTCAGTAGCTATTCGTGGGAGTTTGCCAAAGATTCAGCGGCTGAAGATCGTTGCAATGGTGACAATAGAGATCCACTCACGTGATGTTGTGGATCGTATGTATCGTCTAGAGTTGAAGGATATGAATGCTTTCGAGTGGTTACAGCAACTACGTTTCTATTGGGAGAAAGAAGACGTTAATAATGTCATCGTTAGACAGACCAATACATTCTTTCCATACAGTTATGAATACTTAGGAAATTCTGGACGTTTGGTTATTACTCCACTCACTGACCGATGTTATGTGACTCTCACAACTGCTTTATTTCTCCACCGTGGCGGTTCACCAAAAGGCCCAGCAGGTAACAGTTTTGTAAACTTTTTGTTCATGGATTTAAATATCATGGATGTAAAAACAGGAACTGGAAAAACAGAAACAACAAAAGATTTGGGGAAAGGTCTTGGGAATTTCGTAATTGTAGTGAACTGCTCTGAAGGATTGGATTACAAAAGCATGGGGAAAATGTTTTCAGGTAATTAAAAATAAAATACGAAAAATTAAAATTCCAATGAATGAGAATGAAGTTTTGGTTGGATTTTTACATTGTAGGTCTTGCACAGTCTGGATGTTGGTAAGTTTGTTTTTACTGAGCTTATATGTTTAAATCTCTTTTATCAGATTACAATGTGGTGTTTGTTTGATAGGGGTTGTTTCGATGAGTTCAATCGAATTAATATCGAAGTTCTTTCGGTGGTATCTCAACAAATCATGTGCATTCTCCAATCGCTGACAAACAATCAGACACAGTTCTTTTTTGAAGGCTATGATATAAAACTTTCTCCTTCAGTTGGTATGATGGTTATTTTGATTTTTCACATTATACGTTCACACTAAACAATTGATATTTTTTGTATAGGAATTTTCATCACTATGAATCCAGGCTATGCTGGGCGGTGAGTAGATCCCAATCCTAATTCTGGTTGGATTTACTCAAATGTTTTATATCCCTTATGTAGAACGGAGTTACCTGATAATTTGAAGGCTATGTTCCGTCCAATTTCTATGATCGTTCCGGATACAAACTTAATTGCTGAAATTACCCTTTTTGGAGAAGGATTTCGTGATACTCGAGTTCTGGCTCGGAAGGTGGACACACTGTACTCCTTGGCTCGACAACAGTTGAGTAAACAAGATCATTATGATTTTGGATTGAGAAGTATGGTAGCTCTTCTGCGATATGCTGGAAGCAAGCGACGTGTCAGTCCAACAATGACAGATTCAGAGGTAAGATTTTATTCTGTAAGATTGAATTTTTTCCTCAAACTCATTGGTTTTCAGGTATTGATTTTGGCAATGAGAGACATGAACATTCCACGGCTTACAACTGATGACGTCCCATTGTTCAGCGGTGTCATTCGTGATCTCTTTCCAACTGACGAACCGCCAGTCTTTGATTATGGCGTTTTGCTAACAGCAGTTGAAGGAGAGTTGATACGAAACGGATATCAGCCGACACATAAAGCAATTCTCAAAGTATTGGAATTATATGAAACTAAGAACTCGAGACATTCTGTCATGTTGGTTGGGCGATCAGGCTCTGCTAAATCCACAACATGGAAAACTTTACGAAATGCCCTAACTTTTCTTGCACGAGCAGGGGAACCAGGTTATGTTTCCGTAAAGGTATATTCAATTCTACCCGAAAATTGGAAAATTCTTTGTAATTCAATTTTCTCAACATATTTTGCTATTTTAGGAAAATGTAATCAACCCAAAAGCATTAAATTTGGCTGAACTTTATGGCGAGTTTGATTTGAGTACTGGAGAATGGTTTGATGGAGTAATATCATCCATAATGCGCATCACTTGTGTTGGTAAGTACCTTCAGCAGAGCATGAAGATATTGTAAATTACCAGGGAAGATTTCTAATGTTAAATCTAACTAAATTTGAATGTTGTAGACGAAAGACCTGATCAAAAATGGATACTTTTTGATGGACCTGTAGATGCCGTGTGGATCGAAAACATGAACAGTGTTATGGATGATAATAAAATCCTGACATTAATCAACAGTGAACGAATCTCAATGCCTGAGCAAGTGTCTCTTCTTTTTGAAGTAGGAGATTTATCTCAAGCATCTCCAGCCACAGTTTCTAGATGTGGGATGGTCTACACTGATTTCAGAGATCTTGGATGGAAACCTTACATTGGTAAATTAGTTGACTTTACACACCTTAATTTATTGAATTTAATCGTAATTTCATCCATGTTTCTGAAAATTTTTAAAGTATCATGGCTAAGTCGACAGAAACGGAACAAAATTTCTCACGAGGCATGTACAGTTTGTGAATTTAATATTCAAGTTGTTAAATATAAAAATGAATCCTATAAATTACGTAGTATCGGAAGCACATTGACGTCTACTTAAAACCAACCCTGATTTTCAAAGCTGAAAACTGTAGAGATTTGATAGCTACAACGGAACTGAATGTAGTCACATCGTTGACCCGTCTCATGGACTCGTTGGCTACAAAAGAGAACGGATGTAACCCAAAGGAGGAACATAGCTTCGATATCATGGTCAGATATTACTTTATGTTCAGGTAGGTTGAGTCTTGCTGTCCATCGTCTTCTTATACTTTTAAAACAAATTAACAATTGGACCTGAGATTTTTTAACAGTTTAATTTGGTCTGTCTGTGCAACTGTGGATGAAGATGGGCGTAAAAAGATGGATGGGTTTCTCCGGGAATTGGATCCAATTTTTCCTGCTAAGGATACGATTTATGATTACATGGTGGATCCAAAACTTCGCAATTTTGTGCACTGGGACACCATGCTCATGACTGGATGGAAATATAACCCAGAGTAATGACTTTTCAAAAATCGTTGATGATAAGGTTTCTAATGATTCGTGTTTTGGTTTCACCGCTTAGGTTGCCATTTTTCAAAATTGTGGTTCCTACGGTAGACACTATTCGTTACAATTTTGTTCTCTCGACACTACTTCGAAGTTCTTTCCCAGTTCTCACAGTTGGTAAAATTGGAACCGGAAAGACATCAGTTGTTCAAACAGCTCTTGGAAGTCTCAGTCAAGACCAATATGCACTCCTCACAATCAATATGTCCAGTCAGGTTAGTAGATTATTCTAAAAGTAAATAGTTGACAAAACAAATTATTACTTCATATACAAATCTTTCAAATTTGTGTCGAGCCACATCAGAAATTATGCAAAGATTCCCAAAAGATGTTTCATACTAAAAAGTATGAAACATCTAGTAATGCTAAATTCACAGTTTGGTATATTTGTATTTCAAAACAGACTACGTCCTCGAATGTGCAGAATTTTATCGAAAGTAGGTTGGAACGACGTGCGAAAGGTGTCTTTGCTCCTCCAGGAGGAAAATTCCTTCTCTGTTTTTTGGATGATCTCAATATGCCTGTAAATTAAACATATCTAATTAGAATAATCGTTATCGAATAAGTAGTTAAAATGGATTTTTATTGAAAAGGCGAAGGATATTTATGGGTCTCAGCCACCTCTTGAACTCATTCGTCAATGGCTCGATTACCGCTTCTGGTATGATCGTGGAAACCAAAGTGCAAAAGTAATTTCAGTAAGTCCCGCTCATCTTAATAAATTCTAAATTCAGAGAAACTGTCAACCTTTATCTTAATTTGTAGAACATGTTTCTGGTTGCTGCAATGGGTCCACCTGGTACGGTTACTTTAGAATCAATTTTATTGTTGGCGTAAAACTCTCTTTGTTGCTAGGCGGAGGCCGAAGTGAAATTTCTACTCGTTTACTCAACATTTTCACCGTAATCAACATGACATTTCCGGAACAGTCCCAAATCAAACGAATTTTTTCCACAATGCTCACACAGCAGTTACATCGATTCAGTCCGGAAGTCAAAACTATTGGTAAAGAATTTAATAATTGTAAGGTTGAACCAAATTAAGAATTTGCATTATAGCTGACCCAATGACGTTGGCTACAATTGACCTGTACGAAGCTGTCGCTGCAAGTTAGTAAACGCAATTTTGCCACTTTTCACTTGTAATTTGATACTATTCGAATGTTAAAAGTTTGGATGGAAAATTTTTAGAATGCTTGCCGACGCCTTCGAAGATACATTATCTTTTCAATTTGCGTGACATCTCAAGGGTTTGTTTCTTTAGTTTTTTTTCTATGTAACTCAAAAGCTTTTACTTAATTGCGATTAATTAGGTAAACTTTTTCATAATATGTAGGTCTACCAAGGGCTTTTGAGATCAAATCACAAGTCGCAAGACTCCAAAATTGCATTCATTAAACTCTGGTTTCATGAATGTTGCCGGACGTTCATGGTTAGTTATAAACGATTCTAAAATTACCAAACAGATTACTAATTTTTGTTTTGAATTACAGGATCGCTTGATTGATGATTCGTATGATATATGGAAATTGTAACACACATGATTGAATTTTTGAACTCATTCTTTTTTGTTATAGGGATCGCGAATGGTTTGTTTCATGTCTTGCTGATAAGTTGGGAGTCCACCTGGATCAAACTCTTGGCAGCGTTTGTCCGAATGTAAATTAAAAAAAAATCCAAATTACCAATCATCAACCTAAGTTTACTTTATTCACTGAACTCATACTTTAGCATGTGATGCCCGTATTCGGTGATTTTCTCAATACTCAAAGGCAATATGAAGATATGAAGGATTTGAAAGCACTTCGACGGTTCATGGTTGAGTCCGCTCTTCCAGCTTACAATGCCATGCCAGGGACGATACCTATGAATTTAGTTCTCTTCCAAGAAGCCATTGAACATGTTGCAAGGTGATGATAGTGACTAAATATTTTAAATTATGGTAAAAATTATGATTTTTAATTTTTTAATGTTTTTACAGAATTGCACGAGTTGTGAGTCAACCAAAGAGTTCAATGTTAGTTGTTGGGATTGGTGGGCATGGACGACAGTCGCTCTCAAAACTTGCCTCTTTCATTTGCGACCATTACGTGTACGAGATTGAAGTGAACAAGCGATATAAGAAGGCAGATTTTCGTGAAGACTTGAAGAAAATGTACCGGAGGACAGGAGTGGACAATAAACAGATTTGCTTCGTGATGAATGATACGCAGGTAATTTTCTGTATAAGCTTAATTGAGTAAGAACCAATGAAATGAGTTCGTTCGAATCTAGATCGTAGAAGAAGTGTTTCTCGAAGATATCAACAATGTGTTGAGCAGCGGCGAAGTTCCGAATTTGTACAAAGCGGATGAATTTGAGGATGTTAAGACTAATATTCTCAAGGTAAGATACTTTTTAATCATAGGTCAATCAATATAAATAAACACCTTCAGTCACGCTGTTCGCGGCTATTATTCCAAATTTTTATCATCATTTTTTTTTGTTAGTCCGCGATTCGAGCTGGTTACCATGATACAAATGAGTCTTTATTCAAATTTTTACTTGATCGAGTTCAATCTAATCTTCACGTCATCCTATGCATGAGCCCCATTGGCGATTCGTTCAGGTTTGTAAATTGTAATTTATATTTTGAATTTGTAAAATTAAAAAAGAAAGAGTTAAATTTTAGAAATCGAATTCGACAATATCCTGCTCTTGTTAATTGTACCACTATTGATTGGTTTGACCGATGGCCCAGAACTGGTAATTTTTATAGTATTCTTAGGCTTCTGGGAACTTTATTTTTATTTTTGAATAGCTCTGTTGGAAGTGGCTCATCGCTGGTTGGGTGATGTTCTGTTGGATGATCGTTCTGCAGTGATGCAGGTATGTTAAGTTAAAATTTGTAAAAACAGATAAAGAAATTTAAAGTTTTCTTTCATCATTTTAGGATGAAATGAGAACAGCTTGTGCAACAATGTTCTCCAACATTCATTTTTCTGTTTCTGACTACTGCAAAATTATGCTCGAAGAGATGAAGCGGCACAATTACGTCACTCCAATCAACTACCTTGAGTTGGTATCAGGATACAAAATGTAAATTTTTTTCTATTAAATCATGAGTCCTAAACGATTAATTTATAACCTATCATTAATTTTTTTAATTAGAATTCTGACTGAGAAGCGAAAAGAGTATGGAGATGCTTCGGAACGTCTGAAAAATGGATTATCAAAAATCATTGAGACTCGTTTCAAGGTTGAGGAGATGCAGACGGATTTGGAGATATCTCAGCGAAGAGGTAATGTTAAGAGATGTAAAGTTGGTGTTTCTTTTTTGTAAGTATTTTTCTTTTACAAATCTCTGGCACTTTTTTCACAGTTGAGGAATATCAAATCATTTGTGATCAATTTCTGGAAAAAATTGTAAAGCAAAAATCTGAAACAGACATTCAGGCAGCCATTGTTGCGCAGAAACGAGAACGAGTTTCTGTAGAAAAGCTGGACTGTATGGAAATGGCAAGAATTGCTTACAAAGAGTTAGAAGCAGCCCTTCCATTTTTAGACGAAGCGAATAAGGTAATGTAGAAACGTTAGGTTGATTTACGATATAAAGTAATAATTGAAGTTGAAAACTAATATTTAATTATTTATAATAGGCCTTGTTAGCCCTTAACAAAAAGGATTTGTCGGAAGTTAAATCTTACGTAACTCCTCCACCGTTGGTGGCTACTGTGTTAGAGGCTGTGATGATTCTGAGGAAAGTGAAGCCAACATGGGCTGAGGCAAAGAAACAATTGGGAAATGCAGATTTCCTCAAAGAAGTAATTCATACAATAATTATTCATAAATCAAAAATTAGAGTAATTCATATTTATATTTCTTGTTTTACCACTAAGCTACTAGACTTTGATAAGGACAATATCGCTGAGAGTACGTTGGTGAAACTTCGAAAGTATATTGCCAAAGAAAATTTTATTCCTGAAATTGTGGGAAGAATTTCTAAAGCTTCTGAATCCCTTTGCATTTGGGTCCGAGCAATGGAACTCTATGGAACTTTATACAATGCAAAAGTCAAACCGAAGAAGGAGAGATTAGAAGAAGCTGAAGCTATTTTAAGAGAGAAAGAACGACAGTTAGCTATTGCTGAAGCAAAAATTCGAGAATTAGAAGCTATTTTAGAGAAATTGCGTAAAGAACATGAAGAGAAGCTGGCTGAGAAAGATGCCTTAGCTCGGAAAGCGGAAGAATTGTTGAGAAAATTACAAAGAGCTGCAATGCTCGTTGATGGCCTTGCCGGTAAGTTGAAACAATGATTTTTTTTCCAATGTAACAATTTTTTGCCATGTTTGTTAAGTTTTGGTTCTATCTTTTGAAAAAAAGGTGAAAAGGTACGATGGGAAGAAACTATCAAAATTCTTGCTATAAAATTGTCTACAGTCGTTGGCGACTCCTTATTGGCTGCTGCATGCCTCTCATATATTGGCCCTTTTCTCTCAAATTATCGTGAAGAAATGACTCGAAATTGGTTCAAAGAAGTTGGGAACCTTCAAATACCTTGTGACTCTTCTTATGACTTTTGTGAATATATGGCGAATCCCACGAGCGTTCGAATGTGGAATAGTAAGTGTCTATGTCACTCTTCGACAGTGATAATTAAATATATTTTGTTTTAATTTGAAATAATAGTTCAAGGGCTTCCGAGGGATTCATTCAGTACGGAAAACGGTGTGATTGTTACAAGAGGGCGGAGAACACCGTTAATGATTGATCCACAGTGTCAAGCTCTGAAATGGATCAAAAATATGGAGAGTGGAAATGTCCGTGAGAGTAATTTTATGAACCGCCCGTAACAAGATGAAACTTTGATTTTTTTTTATTACAGGATCTCAAAATTATTGATATCCGCTCACCCAATTACTTATCCATTTTAGAAAATGGGATTGTAAATGGAACATCAGTTTTACTAAAGGATGTTGGTGAAGTTTTAGATCATACACTAGCACCAGTTTTGAGCAGAGCAGTTATCAAACAAGGTTTATTTTGAATCAATTTTATGATCCTGAAAAAAATTTTGTGATTCCTATTCTAATTGAGTGAGTTCTCTAAGGTGACAAATTGTTGATGAAACTTGGGGATAAGGAATTAGAATACCATCCAAATTTTAGATTCTACATCACAACAAAATTGAGCAATCCTCACTACATTCCGGAAATTGCGAGTCTTGCCTGTATCGTTAACTTTGGTGTCAAACAACAAGGTGACTGAAAACAAAATTTTAATGTAGTGAAATTACACTAAAATTTCATGATTAATGATTTGTTGATGTTTTGAAAGGTTTGGAAGCTCAATTGTTGGGAATTGTTGTACGAAAGGAAAAACCAGATTTGGAGGAAATGAAAAGTAATTTGGTCTTGAATATAGCTGCAGGGAAGAAGAAACTTGAAGAGTTAGAAGACACAATTTTGAAACTTCTACAAGAATCAAAAGGATCCATTTTAGATGATGAAGAGTTGGCAATTACACTCAAGACTTCTAAAGAAACATCAGTTGCGGTAACCCAACAAGTTGAAACTGCTCAACATACAGAAATCCAAATTGATGCTGCTCGAGAGGTAGGGATTACATAGGTTTATAAAAGTGACCTTTATGATGTTAGTCCGTCTTATTGCTGAAATTTTTTCAGCACTTTCGACCTAGTGCAACTCGAGCGTCGATTCTCTTCTTCGTCTTGTACGACATGAGTCGAATTGACCCAATGTACCAATTTTCCCTCGATTCTTATATTAGTCTCTTCAATATTTCTATCGAAAAGAGTCCACGGTCTTACAAATTAGATGAACGAATTCATCACTTGAATGAGTATCATACGTATGCAGTTTATAGGTACTCTGTTATTAGTTGACTCATTTACATGACTTCAAAATTTTGAAAACTTGCTTGGCTTTATTTTTGTGTAGAAATATTTGCCGAGGTTTGTTTGAAAAACACAAACTTCTTTTTTCCTTACACATGTGTGTGAAAATCATGGAGAATGCTGGAAATCTGAACATGGAAGAATATCAGTACTTTCTAACCGGTGGTGTTGTACTGGATCGAAGTGAACAAATGGATAATCCTTGTGGTGGTATGAAAACTAATTGTTCAATTTTTTTTTTTTTCAAAAAAAAAAAAACAAAAAAAAAACAGGTGTATTATTGGTTCAAACCAACTTTGTGGTTAAATTAATGTTTGATTAAATTTGAATGTTTGATTAAATTTGACATGCTGTTCACGAAATTTCAAAAGTTTGGTTTTAACGATGAATGCCGCGAATATTCGAGCATTCGAATACTTTGAACGAAATTGGGTTCGAGTCGAAGCTCGATATTCGAGGTTTGACGTAAAGACTTCTTCGAATATATTATTATTATTTTTACTATTGAACAGCTTGTAGAAGAAAATAATAAAAATTGTGATATATTCTGCATTGTAATGTAAAGTAAAATGTAGTAAAAAAATTAGAAATGTAAACTTTATTGTTGATTTTGGTTTAATTATTTTTAAATGCAACTTGATTTAATAACAACGCTTGTTTAACATGTCTGAAAGCGAAAANTTATTATTATTTTTACTATTGAACAGCTTGTAGAAGAAAATAATAAAAATTGTGATATATTCTGCATTGTAATGTTAAAGTAAAATGTAGTAAAAAAATTAGAAATTTAAACTTTATTGTTGATTTTGGTTTAATTATTTTTAAATGCAACTTGATTTAATAACAACGCTTGTTTAACATGTCTGAAAGCGAAAATGACGAAGTTGTAGTTACGGACGCAGGACAAGTTTTCAGTACAGGTAAAGGAAGCTTCATAACGTTTAAAGCACTAATTAAATCTATAGCGTAATCTAATAGACTAAAATTATACTTCAGGTAAAACGTTTGTATATGAAATTCGCAATTATTCGTCCAAGTATAAGTATAAGGCAGTGCGAAGTCACAGTTTCGATATTCACGTTTACTCGAATATTGGCATCACTAGTTTTAACAAATTTAAAAAAAACAAACATTTAATGTTTTTTTCTTAATAAACCAAATGGTTTTAACCTTAGTTTAAGACCACTTGGTTTAAACCAGTACACCCTGGTTTAAGATTGTGATTGGTTCTTGTGTAATTATTATTTCCTTTAGAATGGTTGTCGGAAGTAACTTGGGACAACGTAACTGAATTGGATAAGCTCCCAGCATTTCGAGGAATTGTGATGTCTTTTGAGCAACAATCACCGACGTGGAACGAATGGTACCAACAGAGTGAACCAGAAAAAGGAGCCTTACCTGGTAACCTTTACCCCTTACTGGTGATTTTTTTAACTTCTGTGATTTAGAAATGTACAAAGTTTACAGGAGAATTTGACAACAAGTTGAACGATTTTCAAAAAATGATAGTAGTGAGAGCACTTCGACCGGATCGTGTATCATTTCGGGCAATTAGTTTCGTTGGAACTAATTTGGGAAATAAGTTCACAGAACCACCTGTACTGGATATGAACTCTGTGGTGGAAGACTCAACGTGCCATACTCCGCTTATTTTTGTGCTTTCACCGGGTGCTGACCCTGCTGCAGCTCTATTTCAATTGGTTGAATCACAGAAGATGATGCATCGATTTTTTTCATTGTCTCTGGGTCAAGGTCAAGCACCAATTGCTACCAAAATGGTCATTGAGGGAGCTAAATTGGGACATTGGGTCTTTTTAGTAAGTGTAAGAAGTTTTATTAGTAAGTGGAAGAAGATGAGTTTGAAAAATTTATTTCTTAGGCCAATTGTCACCTTTCCCTCAGCTGGATGCCAGATCTAGATAGATTGATTGAAACAATCAGTGACGAAGGGCTCCATAAGGATTTTAGGTAAAGAAGATTGAAGGATGGTATGCAGAAAAGCATACCTCATTTTTTTCGCTCGGATATTCGGTTCAATTATTTCAAATAGTGCATTTCCTAATGCTACATTACCCCGTAAAAGGAAATTTCGAAAAAAAATTTTTTCGCTGAGTTATGTCATTTTTTCCAAAAAAAATTAACACATGAGGCATGGGGCGACTATGCGCAGATAATTTTAATTTTGGTCATGTTCCCATCTAGCTAATTTTTTCAGATTTTGCACATGACAAGTCTACTAACAGGGCATGTTTTTCCAATAAAGAAATTTAGCGGGGCTCTTCTACATTCCAAGCGCGCATGCGCAGAACTTAGAGTATGAAATTCCCAATATGCAAGGTTAAGGTGTTGACTATGGTTAGACTTGTGTTAAACTTGTGTTCACAAGTCCCCAAAGACTTGAGTTATTTACTCATTTAGATCACTATTAAGATAATTCAATGCGACTCTGAGGGCAAATTCCGTTTTGCACCTGCAAAGTCGCTGAGAGTTACACTAAAATACTTCTATAGACTAATAGTTCCATACTTTTAATGAAAATTTTTTATAACAGCTTCCTCTCAATAGTAAATTTACTTTATACCCGTCTCCAGCCTCTCGTGCACATATGCGCCCGGCTAATTTTTGAAAAATCTTAAAACGGTAATTAGGGCACCGGTTGACTTTTTTCGTTCATTTATCAAGCGATTCTGAATATCTTGTAGAAATTTCAGGATGACTCATATCTAATTAACGAATTCATAAATTCTAACAATTTGAAAACGTAGAAAAATCGATTACTTTATCGGTTTACATTCGGTTGGTCGCATATGTGATGCCAACTTTATAATATCGCTCGTCTAAATATGTGACAACGAGTTGCCAGTCAGTTTTAATTGCTTTGGAGTTTATCCTCAATACAGCTAGCATGTAATAAGTAATGTGAGCACTTCTTGATGTCGAAATATTATTAGTAAAGTGTTTTGTGACCTAACTCACAACCGGGTCAATTGTGCACTTTCGGGTAGGGTACCAACAGGGACGGCAAGACTGCGGAAAGGGATGCATGGAGTATCAAAAATGATGCGGGGAGGGATGGCAGGAATGAAAGTAGACTCTGTAAGGATGAAGGGAGGATGGAACACATGAGGACGAGGAAGGAATGAATGCAGGGATAATGGGAACAATGAGGGGAGGGGCGGCATGAATGCAAATAGTTGAAGGATAAGGGATGGACTCAACTCATGCGGGGAGGGTCGGAGGGGATGAAGCGAGTACCGAAAACGATGCTGGGTGGGGCGGAACTCATGCGGGGAGGGTCGGATGGGATGCATCGAGAAACAAGATAGACGGAAATGTTGCGGCGGGACGGGAATCATACAGGAAGGAATAAGAGGAAGGACGGTAGAGATGCGGGGAAAGATGGAAGGGATGCATGGAGGGATTGACGTGATGCAAGAAGAGACGGAATCCTGAGTGGGACTGGATGAATGCGGGGTGTGTAGCATGGACAGAAATGATGTGTAGAATAATGCAACTGAATCGGGATAGGACGAACGGAATGGAATTGGTTCGGCAAGGGTTGAGAAGAATACGGGAAGAGATGGAAAGGATGAGGAGGG
>NIPM01000163.1:270628-348050 GCA_002738285.1 Holacanthella duospinosa | reverse complement strand
AATATAAAAATTCATTCGCTTTGTGCCCTTGGGCTCGAAAATAGCGCTCCACTTCCAAAAGGTACGCAATAGCAGATGACTGCTTTTGTTTGAAGCGCGGGATTGAAAGTGAAGAATTGACAGCGGTAACTTTTATATTTTGGAGAGCATTAGCCAACAAATTTATCGTGTCAGTTGGATTTTGAGAACTTGGTTGGGTGTTATTTTGAACTATAGGTGGTTCAATGACAGGTTGTATGGGTGGAGAGAAACTTGGCAACTGTGTAACAGTTTGAATTTGAGAAGTTACAAATTGTTTCATCTCAGCCATTTGTTTGTAAAATTGAGCTTGTTGCTCCAGCATTTGGTTTTGCATTAATGTCATAGACATTTGGAACGTGGTTTGCATCTGAACCATTTGTTCCTGCATGATTTGTAGAATCTCACCCGGTTAATTTAAATCCGGTTGGGTGAGTTGGGTTTGAATACAATCTATTTGTGATGTATTTTGCCCTGTTACAGTAGGTNCCGGTTGGGTGAGTTGGGTTTGAATACAATCTATTTGTGATGTATTTTGCCCTGTTACAGTAGGTGTAAACTGTTGGGCTCTTATTGGAACTTTTAGGGTAAATATAGGATCCGTTATTTTACCATCAGCGCAAGAACTTGGTTCAACTTCAAAAAGACTTCGTGTACTGGGGTGAGTTTTCGGATTAAAATCCTCATCCCCAGAATTATCACTAGGATCCATTGTGTCCGAAATCACTGAAGACGCAGATGAAAAACTATTACCACTTCTAGTTCTGGTTTGGAACGAATAGGGTTGGTTGTATTCAACTTCTTACCCTTTGATTTACCAGAGCCGGTGGGTTTAAGTAACTTGGTCGAATCTTTTTCGACTGATTTGGGCATAAGTGTTCAGTTATTCTTCACAATTCCGGAATATTCATTGAACCGACAAATGATCACTGTCAGTATACTTCGTAAATTCCTACCAATATGGGAGGATTTACAGTACTCGAGCAATTTTGTATAAATAAAAATTTTCCGAAGTATTTGAAGTTCACTTTTACTAGAATTTATAAATTCCTCTCAATATGCGGGGATTTACAGTAATCAATCAATTTTGTAAAATGAAATTTTTCTAGAATTTGAACTTTATTAACAAATTTCCCACTTCATATGTAAGGTTTTATGGTATTNTCCGAAGTATTTGAAGTTCACTTTTACTAGAATTGATAAATTCCTCTCAATATGCGGGGATTTACAGTAATCAATCAATTTTTAAAATGAAATTTTTCTAGAATTTGAACTTTATTAACAAATTTCCCACTTCATATGTAAGGTTTTATGGTATTTGGAATTAAATTTATGTACTTGTGAATATAATTAGTAAGATGTGACACTAGGCCGTACTATTCTTACAATTATTTCACATTAACTAAATATTACACCCACTAAATGAAAGGTTTTAGGGTATATCTAGTTAATTTAAGCACTTGTAATCCTTATTCGTAAGAACTGACACTAGGCCGTACTGTTCTTACAAACAAGTCGCTTTATGTTATTTCCTGCTTAATTATCGAGTATTTAGGGTATTGATATTAAATTTAAGTATTTGTGAACATGATTAGTAAGATGTGACACTAGGCCGTACTATTCTTACAATTATGTCACTTTAAATAAAAATAGCACCTATTTGTGAGATTTTAGGGTACTATTAGTGNTGATTAGTAAGATGTGACACTAGGCCGTACTATTCTTACAATTATGTCACTTTAAATAAAAATAGCACCTATTTGTGAGATTTTAGGGTACTATTAGTGTCCACATAAGTGCGTTTAAATTTGATATACCCTAAAAATATATTTGCCAAAAAGTCAATTCTGATTGGCTAAACTACGATAAAGTGGGCGTGGCTTGTATATTCATAATTATGTAGGAAATTAACATATATTCTGGACTTAATCTAGTAAGAACGGACCAAAGGCCATACTATTCTTACCGTAGGTTCCAGAATATAGCACAAAACCTACAATTGAATGATATTTCTGTCCTTTTGGTCAATTTGACCGATTAATTTAGGACAATTTTACCAAATCCTATTTTAAATACAATTTAGTATGACCTACGCGCATGAAAAACCGATCGCCCAAAAGTCCGCATTTGATTGGTTATTTTAAGGAAAATGGGCGTGGCTTCAGGTTTGCGCCTTTGGTTGTAATTTGGAAGTAAAGTTACTAACACTTAATCCATCTGATTGCAAGCAATCGGGCCATCATGTTAGGAACTTATTTACGCGCATTTGAGGTACTTGACCTCGAATGACCTGAGCCTTTAAAAAAAAAAATTTTGGCAGCACTGCCTTACGCGCGTAGGCTATTAAAAAATTTCCCTAACTTGGCTGTTAGGCCGCTTATGCCCTACTAACTATGAATTATNAAATTTTGGCAGCACTGCCTTACGCGCGTAGGCTATTAAAAAATTTCCCTGACTTGGCTGTTAGGCCGCTTATGCCCTACTAACTATGAATTATAAATTAATAATTATTAAATTAAACAAACATCTCACCACTTGTATTTTGGTGAATGCTTAAAAGTTGGTTTAAAGTTGTTGATGGAGTTTACATTGATGGTGGCTTGAGCTCCAATGATCGCCACGTGAAGGGATTTGGGATCCTTTAAGGGTCCTAAATCCAAGTCCTGTGGAGTTCGGGTCACCAAATCAATAAAATAATAATTAATAAATTATTAAATAATAATTAAATAATAATTAATTAAAGAATTAATAATAAATAAAATAATTATTAATTTTTCCAAAATGGAAGAACAAAAGGAGATCCGTTTTATTCAACGGTTAAATGATATCTGAGTCTATCCACAGGGATAGACTCTACACAGGTAAGTATATACATATAGGTAGGGATAATAATAATAATAATAATAATAATCTATATCTAGGGAGGGTAATGAAATGGAAAGGAAGAAGAGAAGAAGAACACANTTGTTGTTGTGTGGTGAACGGAAGTCCAGTTCCGTTCACCATGTGATGTGAGGCCGAGGGTTGATTTCTCAATTTAACCCTCCTCCTTTAACCGGCATTCTTATTTTCTATCAGCCCTAAGGGGGTTAGGGAAAATTTCAATTGTCATAGTAAGGATTTGCTCATTCCTCTCAACATCGTTTTATCAGCAATCTGCCGTCGTGGATGACCATTCTGATCAACGTTAATCACGCACGATAATTTTCCGCGATCTAATTTCCTGCTACTCTTAAATTTTTGATTTTGATAAACTGAACTCGCAGTCAGCTTTTTAGCCTGGCCACGAACGTGGAACTACAAAGAACTTGGATTGAGGAAGTCAATTGAGTATTTCTCAGACTTCCAAAATTTTTGTAAAAATTAAAATTTATAGGACCCATTATTTTATTTGATTAGGATAAGGAATAACCCCAATTAATTATATATATATTTAATAATTTATTAATTTATTAATTTTTAATTTTTAATTTTAATTTTAATTTTAATTTAATTTAATTTAATTTTTCTACAAGTTTCAAAAGTATTTGATGCATTTTCAAAAGTAGATCAACCATGTTTCAAACTATTTCATGTATTTTTATACCTATTTCATGCATTATCACAAACTATTTCATGTATTTTTATACCTATTTTATTCATTTTTATACCTATTTCATGCATTATCAAAGCTATCGTCAGATTCCTACATGTAGGAATCTGACGATAGCTTTGAAAAGTTTAGAAACTGTAGCTACAGTTTCTAAACTAGCAATAGAAATATGATTGATAATCTTACCTATCAATAAGCTTAAACCAAGCCCGTCTACAATAACTTTTGCTAATTTTTAAGCTTTTTCTGCGTAATATCCATTATCAACAAAAATTTTCAGCATCAATTTCGATCGACGGTTATAATTCGCATGTCCGTTGGCTCTATTATTTTTAAATATTAGATTTTACTAACAACCGTTCTATTGAAAATTGTGAGAAAATTATGGAAAAGCCTCCATTTTGCTTATGCAGTTGTCCACAGACCACTGTATTTTTTATAGACCAATATATTTTTTTTTNGACCACTATTTTTTATAGACCAATATATTTTTTTTTTGCAGAGAAAGCAGTTTTAATTTCTGGGGAAACAATTTTCAAATTCAGAAAGACCATTGAAAAGTAGGATACGACGTTGAAAACATTAACGCTCTACTCTCAATGTTTCCGAAGTTATGTTTTGAAAATTGAAATTAAATTGATATTCTTTAGTAACNGATTAACGCTCTACTCTCAATGTTTCCGAAGTTATGTTTTGAAAATTGAAATTAAATTGATATTCTTTAGTAACATAGCGTCACAAAAATGTGTAAAAATTTTAATTTTCAAAAAATCATGACTTCTTCCCTAGTGATCGTAGTGACTTGATTTTTTATTTCTGTAACGGTAGGAAAAATCATTATNAAAATCATGACTTCTTCCCTAGTGATCGTAGTGACTTGATTTTTTATTTCTGTAACGGTAGGAAAAATCATTATTATATATTATTATTTAATAATTAGGATAAGGTAAAAGTATCCTTGAGTTTTTATTTCAAAGTAGACGTTAANTATTATATATTATTATTTAATAATTAGGATAAGGTAAAAGTATCCTTGAGTTTTTATTTCAAAGTAGACGTTAAGTTGAAGAGTAAGATTAGATTGAGATGACGAAGAGGAATAGTAGACTTGCTCTTCTGACGAANAGTAGACGTTAAGTTGAAGAGTAAGATTAGATTGAGATGACGAAGAGGAATAGTAGACTTGCTCTTCTGACGAAAGGTCAGAAGAGGAAGTCATAAATCTGTCACCTGTCATCCTAATCTAATACAGTTTATGTAAAATAATGATATTTTAAATGAAAAATAAGAAAAGTTTAATTCAAAATGATGCTNTAATCTAATACAGTTTATGTAAAATAATGATATTTTAAATGAAAAATAAGAAAAGTTTAATTCAAAATGATGCTACTTATGTTGCGCAATAATAAGATAACCAAAGGTTTTAAATACCCAAATGTAGGAATCGGAATGGGCAGTTCGATTCAGAAGTTCAAGCCTACTTTAACATTAAATTTCAATTTATANCCAAATGTAGGAATCGGAATGGGCAGTTCGATTCAGAAGTTCAAGCCTACTTTAACATTAAATTTCAATTTATAATTTAACTTATATTTTAACTTAATATTTGAATATAATATTTAACTACTAGTAAACTGAAATAAATTAAAAGTCTTAAATCAACGAATTCATTAAAAAAAAGTTCAACTTGGAAACAACTATTAGCAGACTTCCAAAACGTTAAGGACGACAACAACCACAAATCCAAGGGAATAGCTCTTTCTCTCTACAAATAAGGTACATTGACAAATTAATATTACAATTCATATAAATATAAATATATATATTATATAAGAAAAGACACCAATAAGGGATCACAGATCTCTTGGTGCTATATAATATGCCAATAAGGGATCTCAGATCTCTTGGCAATATTTGTGTCAATAAGGGATTACAGGTCTCCTGACACCTTCCGGAACGCCAATAAGGGATCACAGATCTCTTGGCTATATTACTTAACAAGTAAGGGATCCTTGATCTCTTCCATTTAAAGTCAATAAGGGTCTTAAACCAATATTAATGTAATTAAATACACAAGGCTCTAGAAATAATTAGAGTAATGCAGAAACTTCGAGATCTGGCCTCGAGACCTTCTGACGTTAAGCCTGATTTACACTCAGGGTTGGAGGAATTGAGCGTAACAAGAAAAATACTTATTAACTTTAGTTTAAGAGTAATAATAGTAGTAGTAAGTATTTTTCAGTGTTACATTTCAAACGTTACTTTTCAATGATCTTTCTGAAACTGTTAAGAGTTTGACCAGAAAAAAAAAATTTGTTTTAGAAGATATACTCTACAAAATCTTAAGACGAACTCCTTCCCCAGCAAAGAGCATATGACAAAAGTAGTTTCAAGCGGTCTTACGCCTGTTGTATACTTTGCTTTTTTCATGCTTTCCCACGAGAATTGTCATAGAGAAGAACCGAGAATCAATATATACTTTCTCAGTGTTGTTTGGTTGTTGTTTCGACAACAATCAGACAAAGTAAAAGTGTTGTATACTTTATTTAGTCGATGTGTTGCCTTTACGTTTTAAAAAGTTGAAAAAAATTTTTTTTTTTTTTTAACTTTTGTGCCATGCCAACAGAGTTGAAAAAATTCAAATATCAATTGTTTTGATTTCAAAATACAACCTTTTCCTTCCGAAAAGTTGACACTGGTTCAACTTTTTTGAAAGACAACGATGACGCAAAGGCAAAACAAAATTTTTTTAAAAGTCCGTTATATACTTCCTCTTAGAAATTCTCCTGGCAACGATCAGATGAAGTAAAGAGAAAAAATCATCCGACAACGAATGAAAAAAGTATATTATGAAAAAATAAAGTACGGTGTAAGCGATGGCGTAGCAACGACAACGAACAAATAAAGTATACAACAGGCGTTAAGAACTTGTGGACCAGTGTATTTGTATTAAGGAGAATTTTTGGGAGGAAAATGAGCGTTGTGTACAACTAATTAGAGAATCTGTTGGTTGTTGCTATAGGCAACTGAAATGTACTTTTAACAAAAGATTAACAGGCAACGCTCCCAAAAATTTTCCATGCCAAATACCAAAACTGCCCAAATAGTCACCATGTACCCTGGAACTAACTAATGAGTCTAACCGTGCAGTAGTCCCAACTTAATAGTACAACTGACAGGAGTAATTTTTCTCAAATGATTTGTTTTCAGCCATAGCAATTTACTTGTAAGCCGAAAGGCAAGATACAAACCCTTCAGCATTTTGCATCGAAACTTTAGTTATTTCATGCTACATAGAAATTCTAAATTTTCAAAATTTTGTGTTGAATTGTGCATTAATTTCTCGCATGATGAAGCGAATTAGTTAACTTTTCTGAAGTGTACAAATGTCCACGCTTCATTAAAAGTTTTTGCTAAAAATTTCGGTTGCTGATGCAAAAATGTAGGACCCAGAAAAAGCATAAACAAAAAAAATCCTAAGGCAAAATTTTGGCTAACCAGTTATTTCCATGAACAATGTAAATACATTTTTATTGGTGTCGTAAGTGTATTAATTGGTTAAATATCTAACCAAAATTAGTCGGAGGAAAGCACTCCGAATTCCAAAAGGGTCAAATAAGTATTATGGCATGGCCCAGAATGAAACTTCAAATGTCAAAATCGGTTAAATTATTGGAAAATTTGAGAAATTGGTACGAAATTACCTGAAACATAAAGAAAATACTGCGAAGAAGAGAAATTGCGGATCAAAGCCGCAGCCCACAAATTCAGTGAAACGTCCGATTCTGAGAAAGAGGCTTAAGAAACCACCCTTCAACAGCCTACACAAACGGAAAAGGCTGGATTTGGCAAGAGAAAGCATACCCCATGAAGATACATGGGAAAATGTGATGTACAATTTGGATGGATTTTTTGGATACTGGCACGATTTAGGAAAGAGAAGGAATTATTTTTTCCATACGGTATTCCGGCGGCGGATTGTTCATGATACGGGTGCATTTAGCTTTCATAGACAAGCACCGCCCCGTGTCGCAACACCGCGACAGGACCTAAATGAACATCAGGGATACCTGAGGGAATGTCTTTTGCTTTAGTTTGATGCTTTAGGATAATTTAATGGTATCTAATATGCAGGACGGCGCAAGGTTTGACTCTTCCAACTCTACCAAGATCTTTCTCCAACACAGTAATATCGCACTTATGATTTGGCCACCATAGTCTCCTGACCTGAGCCCATTGGAGAACGTTTAAGGAGTCATGGCTAGAGAAGCGTATTCGAATGGGAAACAATATAATTCATTGGAAGAGCTTAAATCAGGTGAAAGCAAGCTTGGAAGGAACCAAATAGTCCTTGCAAGGACTATTCAAGCAAGGCCTTGCTTCAATCATTGTTTTCGTCGCTACCAAACCGAGTTTTTGAAGTTTATTTCCGCTAAAGGAGGTTGTAATATAAAATGAGGAGGAAACACGCTTGATGCGTTGTTTAAATCCAATGTTTTACGTGAATTAAAGCAACTCTGCTTTTAATATTTTCACTTTCTCCACTTCCATTTTTACTTTCTCTTGTATATTTTGAATACGGATTACCCCATGCTTATGAAAATTCGCAAGGTTATTTCTTTTCTCAGGCTCATCTGATATTAATTTCACATTAACAGATTGCATACTTCAGCAATTATTCCAAAAAACCTCGACTATTAATAGTTTGTCTAGTGTATCATAAGTACTAGACCAAGGTTGCTATGAGAAATTTACAAAAAGCGACTTTCATAAGGTTGGTCCATAACTCCATTTGTTTTTAAATTAACAAAAAATAACCAAACAAGAAACTCAACAAATTTCACCGAAATTAAATTAGGTTTTTAGCTTCCAAAATTTATTGGTTTATTCCTCCAAGTAGAACATAAAACTTATAAATCACGAAATAGTGTTTTGTATCGTTAATTCCTGCAAAAATGATTTTTGCAAGTATCAAAAAAGAGATTTCATCAACTTTTTCTCACTGCCAAAGTCCGAATTGTAAAATAAATTTTAATTGTAACCTTAGGAACGGAGTTGGATGTCCAGCTATAAAAAAAAATTAAAAAAAAATGGAGTTATGGACTAACCTTATCAAAGTCGCGTTTTATAAATTTCTCATAGCAACCTTGTACTAGACAATACCAAACAGTTCCAGTCACAAATTGACATATTGCCGAAAATCTGCTTTTATAACTTTAATAACTCGAGTGGTTTCAAGAAATCATTNAACTTTTTCTCACTGCCAAAGTCCGAATTGTAAAATAA
This sequence comes from Holacanthella duospinosa, assembly GCA_002738285.1. Taxonomy (NCBI): domain Eukaryota; kingdom Metazoa; phylum Arthropoda; class Collembola; order Poduromorpha; family Neanuridae; genus Holacanthella; species Holacanthella duospinosa. The sequence goes on along the minus strand of NIPM01000163.1, from coordinate 339,154 downwards.
ATTTTAATTGTAACCTTAGGAACGGAGTTGGATGTCGAACCGACATCCAGCTTTAAAAAAAAAATTAAAAAAAAATGGAGTTATGGACTAACCTTATCAGTCGCGTTTTATAAATTTCTCATAGCAACCTTGTACTAGACAATACCAAACAGTTCTAGTCACAAATTGACATATTGCCGAAAATCTGCTTTTATAACTTTAATAACTCGAGTGGTTTCAAGAAATCATTNCAGTCACAAATTGACATATTGCCGAAAATCTGCTTTTATAACTTTAATAACTCGAGTGGTTTCAAGAAATCATTTATTTCGCGTTGATGATGCGACGATACTTCAAGTACATAATTTTATCAATATTAATTTATAACGTGCCAAATTCTTATTACAATGGTCCGAATACCTACGAAGTTTCGCAACATTGTGCATTTATGAAATGAATCAGCGCCAGCCTTTGCCAATATTCCATCTTTTGTTTATAAGATCCAACTTTGGCTTACGGTCGCAGTTTCCCTTGTCAAAAAATGAATTAGTATTTACATTATAATTATGACAAGATCAGAGGTTAATTGGGAATTTTTATTGACCACTTGAGTCAGTATTGTCAAAAGATTTCCCCACTTCGAGCAGAAGTATTTTTTTTTCACTTTTTCCAGTTTGACTCAAAAGATATATGGGAATATAGGTTTTTCCTAAAAAAATGTTTGACAAAATTTATTCGAAATACGATTTTCTATCGTTGTATGCTTTTTATTCAGTTAATTCCTGTTCGAACGTCTGCTGGAGCGATTTATTTGCATTCGCGAAACTTACTTTTCACAGTTACCAACAAAAGTGTGCTAATTGTGAAAACTAGGTGTGGTAATTGTGAAAAGTTAGAATTAAATTACGGTCATTCCAACTAAAACTTTATTCAACGTGATAGAGGACATCAGACTGATGTTGATACTTGATAGTGAAAACTAGAACATGATTCGCTTTTTTAGCTATTTATGGAAGGCGCCAGAAGTTAATGCTTGAATTATTTTAGAACCCTATCTCTTACCATGTGTTTCATCCCTTAGATTCTGTAGACAAATTAATTAAAATTAAAATATGAATTAATAAATTATTAAATATTTATATGATTAATTTGGAGTCAATTCCTTACCCTAATTAAATTAAAAAAATGATTGGTCCTATGAAATGTTAATTTTTACAAAAATTTTGGAAGTCTGAGAAATACTCAATTGACTTCCTCAATCCAAGTTCTTTGTAGTTCCACGTTCGTGGCCAGGCTAAAAAGCTGACTGCGAGTTCAGTTTATCAAAATCAAAAATTTTAGAGTACCTGGAAATTAGATCGCGGAAAATTATCGTGCGTGATTAACGTTGATCAGAATGGTCATCCACGACGGCAGATTGCTGATAAAACGATGTTGAGAGGAATGAGCAAATCCTTACTATGACAATTGAAATTTTCCCTAACCCCCTAAAGGCTGATAGTCGGTATAAAATCCAATTAAGAATAATTTCACATGGTTAAACACCAAAGTCAAAATAGTTAATGCTGTAAAAATAAGAATGCCGATTAAAGGAGGAGGTTTAAATTATTTTCGATAATTTCCCCACGTTAACTTAAAATTATNAATCCAATTAGGAATAATTTCACATGCTTAAACACCAAAGTCAAAATAGTTAATGCTGTAAAAATAAGAATGCCGTTAAAGGAGGAGGTTTAATTTATTTTCGATAATTTCCCCACGTTAACTTAAAATTATAATATGAAGGCTCAACCCCTAATATACAATCTGAGAATTGAGTTGAATATTGCGGAGATTTTAATAATTTTATTTAGTTGTATACGCAATTTGATCTTTGACGATAAATTGTTGTCGATTAGTAATCCGTGAACGCGATTTTGTAATTTTATGCAATGCTCAGGATTTCTATGGAAATCTAGCGCGGTAGTGGCCCTATTTTACACTATGCGTAGGAAACCTACGTGTGCCCTATGGGAGGTCAGCGAAAAGCCGAGTCTCCGAATTCCCGGATTTTCGCGCGTTATAGGAAAGAACGACTCTACGGCAATGCAAACCGTAGGAGTCTCTAATTTCTACTAAATTAATTGTTCGGGCACGAGTTTTCGGGGAACCGCTTAATTACCTAATGGGACGCGAGATAATACTTAGATGAATTTAGAAGATGATAAAAGAACGTCAATAATACAATGACAGCAATAAATCCAGATTGTCTTATTCGGAAATTGATAAAAACAGAATTTTATTTTTATTATTATTTTCGAATTTGGTTACTTTGGCGGTCGTGTCTCAAAATGAGACAACGACCAAAACTTAAATACAGTTGGGCAAATAATTCCACTGTTAAAAATGACGTTAACTTTATCAATAATTCAGGGCAAAATTACCGTGAACAATAGTTGAATTAAGTTAAACGTTATTTGGATCTGAAAAACTCTATTGCGCCGAAAGGAGCAGGTTGAGTTTTTTAAGATTTTGGAATGCTCTATTTCACCAAAAGGGAGCAGTTAGAGCTCGTTATTGTTTTTAAAAACACTCTATTGCGCCGAAAGGAGCAGGTCGAGTGAAGATTTTGACTTGGAGCGAGCAGGCATCAATTTTGCCTTCCCTCTAGCTTTGAGAAAAGAACAAGTCAAAATGATCCCTTTCTATGGCTCGGGCTTGCCCTTTTATACCTTTGAAAGGGACAAGGGCTTCGTGTAAACGCACTATTTTTACCCTTAATCTCCTTTCTGTTCACAATTATGGAAATTCTCTGTCCAGCAGAGGTTTTCATATAAATAAATTATCCAAGGAGTATGACCATCCCTACCCTACCTAATGAGCCAAGATAGTTATGACCCTTCTCTCCCTACTATTTGCTTTGTGATAGTCTGTAAGAAAAAGGAGACTTCACAATTCTTGAGAATTTTGAATATAAAACTCAAGAGGTTGAGCTCATGCCCAAAGCATTAGGGGTGTAGAATGTATTAGTCCAATTCCCCTACCCGGCAGAACTAACTCAAGATTCATTGACCGAGATCGACCGATATCCCACTTCTTCCACAAAACGAGCAACGTCTATTTTATTCTTAAGAAGCCAGAATACTTATCAGTCTAAAAATGTGTCCAAAAACCAATACGGACATAAGACCACACCTTCAAAAAACAGTAAAAAATATCTAATCAGTTTTTTTAACTCGTCAAATCTAATTATATAAAACTCATAGATGACAGTGAAATACACTCTTTTCTACTCTACAATTTAAACATTCTCCCACCTTTTCCTTATGTTGACAAGAAGGAAAACGTTCACCGTGACGTTAAAACTATCCTATAATTAATTATTTTATGGTAACCAGTCTTTCAAATATCGAACGTGCTTTCGAATGGCTCTGCCAGATCTTGTCGTTTCAACCAGCAGAGTTTGACCTGTTCGTTTTTCTGGATTAATTGGGAAAAGGCTAGAGATGCACCGAAGGGCACATTCGGCTCGTGGCCGAAAACCGAAGCTTCGTCTTTGGTAGATCGACGAAGGCCGAACCTTCGGCCGAAGAGTTTCTCAGTGCGCATGTGGGGTGTCTATCGAAAGGTCTCAACATCAAGAACTCATTTTCTTTATTAATAACATTTTAACTGACATGGAATTTGGGATAAGTACACATTTCATTTTGTCCCTAACAATTCCTAAAAGAATAAATGGAATATAGTGCTTTTAATATTCGAAATATAAGCGATGGTGGTTGTGGTGAAGAAAAGTGAGTACTTCCCCGTTCTCTGGAGTAAGTCTAATTCTCTTAGTTTCGTAAATGTTTCCTTTTTCTGAAAACATCTTTTCATTGCATACAGTGCTAGCTTGGGAAGACAAATATTTTTTGGCATTGATGACAATTGAGAGTGAATAGGCTGATACAGTTTCCACCACTCAAATGGGGTTTCCTTTTGCCCCAACAACATTGGATATGTAGATAAATAAGTATTAACTTCAGAAATACAATCTCAAAATAAATCAGGAAAATAAGTCTGCTAGTCTCATTTGCGCACTTTGGAAGATAGTCATGACTCTGACTCCCAAACGCGAAAGAGTCAGTCATCAAATGACTCCCGACTCACAAAACCCTTGGGACTAAGAGTCATGGAGAACACTACGTATTATAGCAGAATTTGACTTTCTAAAAAAATCGATTTAACCATACGAAATTCTTGGTTTATACTTTATATCATCCATTCAACTAATTATTTGTTAAATATTTCATACAATATTAACACACAGGCAATTTTTTATCATTATTATGAGTCATAAATCTCATTAATAATGCGATTTATATCTTGACAACGCGGATATAACAACCCTGAAATTTCAATTACCTTGGCACTTGCAACACTACATTTGTACACGTGACATGAAATACAGTGGTCATAAGTGACCCACAGGTGAAAGGGATGTTGAATTATTTTAGTCGATGCGATTGGAGTTAAGGGGAAAAAAAGAACGCAATTGGAAAGAAGACAAAATGGGATTAGATTTAGAATAAGGATATTCAAAAACTAAATAAAACAAAAAGACGTCAGTTTTCTGTTACGTTTTAATTACGTGACCTAATCAATCTCCAACACCACAAGCAGTTAATTGCGCGAAAAATAGTTAACTCTTCGGCCGAATCCTTCGGTCAATGGCCGGAGACCGAAGGAGGTCCTTCGGCCCAATATTGGCCGAAGTTTTCGGCCAACCGAAGCTTCGGTTCATCCCTAGAAAAAACGCTGATCTCTTGACAACTCTAGTGAGTACAGCCGCTGTAAAGGTCGTAATAGCTTTCCCGTTTTCGTCTTGACTNGCGAAAAATAGTTAACTCTTCGGCCGAATCCTTCGGTCAATGGCCGGAGACCGAAGGAGGTCCTTCGGCCCAATTTTGGCCGAAGTTTTCGGCCAACCGAAGCTTCGGTTCATCCCTAGAAAAAACCCTGATCTCTTGACAACTCTAGTGAGTACAGCCGCTGTAAAGGTCGTAATAGCTTTCCCGTTTTCGTCTTGACTNGCTGATCTCTTGACAACTCTAGTGAGTACAGCCGCTGTAAAGGTCGTAATAGCTTTCCCGTTTTCGTCTTGACTCTAGCGATACGACAAACTCCGTCCTTTCCTGGTATCAATTTTAAAATTCATGCCATTGGCCCAAGTATCCGCTTCCGGTCATCCTGTCCCACGAACACCAAATCTCCTACTCGTAATTCTTGGTATTTCTTCTCCTTTCCTTTTTGAACAAGTTATGCGAGGTATTTCTTCCTAAATCTTCTTCTCAGTTCTTCCAGTAGAATGTCCAAATTCTTTTTTCTTCTCTCCAAGGAAGAGATTTTCAAGATCATTGCTTAAGGGACTTCAACTTCGGGTAAATTATATATAAACTGCGCTGGTGTCAAAGACACGAGATCTCCTTGATCCTCAGTCACAAACGTCAATGGACGATGATTGACTACGGACTCGGTTTCACAAAGACAAGTTTTCATCTCGACGTAAGTCAGTTTTCCAAATCCCAGCATTCGCTTTAGCAGGTCCTTCAGATTGCGAAAAAGGCGTTCCCACCATCCTCCCCACCACGGAGCAGTTGGTGGAATAAACTTCCAAACGATCCTTTTCTGTCTTGTTCTTTGCTCCACAATTTTCCAGTCAATGGATTTTAACAAATTCGTTGCCCCCACAAAATTGGTACCATTGTCAGTGTACACAATACTAGGACGTCTCTTCCTATTACAGAAACGAACGAAAGCAAGTAGGAAGTCTTCAGTAGTCAGTGAAGAAACCATTTCAAGATGAATACACCGATACACCGCACAGGTAAACAACACAATCCAAATTTTTGATTTGTGGATGAGAAGCCCCGTGAGGTCAATACCGACTACTTCAAATGCCCCAACATCTTTGACACGATCTTCCAGAAGAGAGGCACTTGGAACTTCCACCCTTTTCGAAGTAAAGCGTTGACAAGTGGCACATGCCCTTAGTATTCTCTTCACCGCCTTCCTTCCCTGTACTATCCAACACTTCTCACGTAAACGTCCAATTANGCCTTCCTTCCCTGTACTATCCAACACTTCTCACGTAAACGTCCAATTAGAAACAGCACCTCCGTGACAATTGAATACATGTTCCTCTTGAATTAAGAGGTCTACCAGTGGATGAGAGTTCGTTAACAAAATAGGGGATATAAACCAGAATGAGTTTTCACGATTCATCAGCTTGGTTTTTATGCGCACTTTTTGAAGCAAAAGACCATTTTGATCCAAATGAACTTAGAGGCCACTGATCGTTGTTTCATTTTCTCGGAACACTTCTCCTTGAATAAGTTTGAAAATTCGAANAGAAACAGCACCTCCGTGACAATTGAATACATGTTCCTCTTGAATTAAGAGGTCTACCAGTGGATGAGAGTTCGGTAACAAAATAGGGGATATAAACCAGAATGAGTTTTCACGATTCATCAGCTTGGTTTTTATGCGCACTTTTTGAAGCAAAAGACCATTTTGATCCAAGTGAACTTAGAGGCCACTGATCGTTGTTTCATTTTCTCGGAACACTTCTCCTTGAATAAGTTTGAAAATTCGAAGTTCAGCCGATTTGAATTCTTCGGAAGTTTCCCAGATGTCCTTTTCATTGCTTTTCCCACGCATTTTGTCGATGAATCTAAACACCAAAGCCATGATTCTCAAATTAAGGTGGTAANAGTTCAGCCGATTTGAATTCTTCGGAAGTTTCCCAGATGTCCTTTTCATTGCTTTTCCCACGCATTTTGTCGATGAATCTAAACACCAAAGCCATGATTCTCAAATTAAGGTGGTAAGAATTTCTCACCAAGTAAAGGGGACGGAAACATGATGTCACAGTTAGGCTTGTTAATCCTTTTTTCCGCTCACGGCACACTTCAGTTTCGTCCGGTTGATATGTTGACCCAGGCCATTTTGAACTTATGTTCTTTCAACCAACTAGGCCTTTCTTACCATTTTNGTCCGGTTGATATGTTGACCCAGGCCATTTTGAACTTATGTTCTTTCAACCAACTAGGCCTTTCTTACCATTTTGGTGTCTCGAATTCTTTTGGATTCACTCCTCTGGACGAAAGGTCTTCGGGATTCAGTAAACCAGGAACGAACCTCCATTGTTCAGGTTGAGTCGTCTTTATTATCTCTCTCACTCTGCTACTCACAAACGTGCCCCATTCATTACTGCATTTGATCCAAGACAATGCCGTTGAGGAGTCACTCCAAAAATTTGTTNCACTCTGTTACTCACAAACGTGCCCCATTCATTACTGCATTTGATCCAAGACAATGCCGTTGAGGAGTCACTCCAAAAATTTGTTGGCCTGTCAGACAAATTTGGCGCTTTCTTCACTTAATTAAGGAGTCGGGTGCCGATTGTGCAGCAAAGTAATTCCAACCGTGGTATGGTAATGGGCTTAACCTTTATCTTTTCATTGACTTCTTCATATTATTGCTTGTTCTCGATCCAAGCTCGCTGTAGCATCATTTTTGGGACAAGCACCAAAGGACTCAAAACACTTAATAGGTCAAAAACCTGATGAAGGTGTGAAAGGATTACTCTCTTTGTCACTTTCGACNTTAAGGAGTCGGGTGCCGATTGTGCAGCAAAGTAATTCCAACCGTGGTATGGTAATGGGCTTAACCTTTATCTTCTCATTGACTTCTTCATATTATTGCTTGTTCTCGATCCAAGCTCGCTGTAGCATCATTTTTGGGACAAGCACCACAGGACTCAAAACACTTAATAGGTCAAAAACCTGATGAAGGTGTGAAAGGATTACTCTCTTTGTCACTTTCGACTGCTTCTCGTTTGACAATGGTGCACAGGAAAGAGTCGCTGAACTTGTCCCACTTGAGTCCAAGTACTCCAGAGATTCGATTCTCCTTTACCCCATTGTCTGAGCATTTGTACGTCGGCCATCGTCTCTGTAGCTACCTCTNGTTGCATTTGTACGTCGGCCATCGTCTCTGTAGCGACCTCTCGAAACTATTCATAGTCAGCCAATGTATCTAGAGAGAGTACGCAATTATCCACATATAGTGAACACTTCAATTTCCGAATGNAAGAGTCGCTGAACTTGTCCCACTTGAGTCCAAGTACTCCAGAGATTCGATTCTCCTTTACCCCATTGTCTGAGCATTTGTACGTCGGCCATCGTCTCTGTAGCTACCTCTCGAAACTGTTCATAGTCAGCCAATGTATCTAGAGAGAGTACGCAATTATCCACATATAGTGAACACTTCAATTTCCGAATGANTTCATAGTCAGCCAATGTATCTAGAGAGAGTACGCAATTATCCACATATAGTGAACACTTCAATTTCCGAATGATTTCTGAATCTCGTCCCTTCACTTGGTCCAGATGGTAGTTGATGGGCGCACCCAACAAGAATGGGCTACAATTCATCCCAAGCACTACTCGGTTGTGACGGTAGACCAAAAGTGTTTTCTTTAACTGATTTTCCCACCACAAAAACTGAATAAAATTTGATCATGAGAAATGCTATCGAATGTCTGCTATTACGCCAATTCTTCCCATTCGAAATCGCAGAAGCAAAGAAGGAATCAGTTCTAATAGATTTGGGCCTTTTTCCAAACAGTTATTCAACGACGGTTCTCTTTCTTGCTTACAAGAAGCGTCGAAAACAGGCCTAATTGGAATGCTACTGCTATCAAGTTTAATTACTGCTCGATGAGGTAAGTAGTGACTCTTCCCAAAATTCTTCTTCACTCGTCATTCTTGAGATGATTTCTTCCGATTCCCATGAATTAAACACTTCATCATACTCTTGATATTCATGAGAGAATTCAATTTCTTGGTGGTAGCTTCCAACCTCTTGAATGCTAGCTCACGATTTGTTGGCAGTGCTACTTTTCCATAAATCCATGGGAGACTAACAGAGTACCTTCCCTTTCGGCATTCTCTTCACTGTCTCGAGGAAATGAACTTGGGCCGCTTGGTCTCTATCCGCCTGACACTTGACTTCGATGGAATCTTGAATTCCAATTATGTCCTATTTCCAAAGGTCGGCAACTGAAGCACATGACATATGGGCACTAATAACTGTCATTGAGAAATTATCTCCGGGAGTAACTTCCAACTGTCCCATGACTGACCATCCAAGATGAGTTTGGGTGGCTGTGATCCCATTATCTAATTCAAACAGTTTCCCCGTAAGCAAACGTCCCAAGTAATCTGCTCCAATCAACATTTCCACTTCTAGAGAATCTTCACAATTTGTGTCACTTAACTCCACCCTATTAGCGTTGAGTTCCGAGATCCACGGTCCAGGCTTTACACAAGGAACTAACCCACAGGTTTTATCTTGATCCAAAACGTTTACTGCTAGGACAAAAGAGTCTGTAATACTTTTTACGGACATATAATAAATAAAATGAACTTGGTTCAATATCTCCGACCCTCCAAACAAACTATCTTGTTTCACAGGTACTAAGCTTAACTGTTTTGCAATCTTCTTAAGAAGGTAAGAGCGTTGTGATCCACAGTCAAGCAATACCCTAACCAGTTTTTCTCGACGCATTTTAAGGTTTACCACCTTGACTTTCAGAGTAGGCAACAAAACACCGTTAGTACAATTCAGGCTCGTTTGAATAGTAGTCACTCCCGTGGTTTTCTTCACCTGAGATGAGTCCGAAGAAGCGTGAGATGGAATCTCTGGGCATAGGAGAACTTGATGTCTCCCACATACTGGACATCTAATTTGTACCTTACACTTTTTTGAAATGTGTCCAATTTTCAAACATGAGAAGCACGCAGATTTTGTTTGTACTTCTTGCTTCTTTTCAGCTAAACTCATTTTCTGCGCTTTGAAGCAATTATTCGATTCATGAGATTTTTTACAAAAAAGCAGGATAGCTTAGGAGTTATACCACTGAAGAGACCAGCAGCTGTAGGACCCTTTTCTTCAAAGTAGTCCTTTCTTTTCCTCTTCTCAGTAGATGAGCCGAATCCACTTCTAGCTAGTTTCTTCTGTTCTTCGTNGCACGCAGATTTTGTTTGTACTTCTTGCTTCTTTTCAGCTAAACTCATTTTCTGCGCTTTGAAGCAATTATTCGATTCATGAGATTTTTTACAAAAAAGCAGGATAGCTTAGGAGTTATACCACTGAAGAGACCAGCAGCTGTAGGACCCTTTTCTTCAAAGTAGTCCTTTCTTTTCCTCTTCTCAGTAGATGAGCCGAATCCACTTCTAGCTAGTTTCTTCTGTTCTTCGTTTTCAATTTTTTGTTTGAGGAAGCCCATGAGAAAATCCAGTTCGCTCCTAGCAGGATCTTTTTGACTCCCATCCATTCCATAGGTCATACTCCTCTGCCAACCTGTCGTAGAGTGTCGAAAGTCTGGTTCTCTCTTTGGGACGTTTGAGAATAATCATCTGAATTAACTCTCTAACGTACACTTGTTTGAGAAGCTTGGTATTATCATACCGATCTTTGAGAGCTGTAACCGCCTTCGGATAATTTTCTTTTGACTGAGGGTAATTGGTGACAAGATCATACGCTCGACTTCCCAAAGACATACTTTGAACCAGGTATGTAAATTTATACGAGACGTGTAAATCTTCGTCTTCATGTATATTCTCAAATTGAGTTCACCAGTCTAGCCATTCCGTTAACTCCCCGGAAAATTTTTTTGTTCGATCTTTGGTAATTGAAAGGTCGTCTTGTTCTGAAACACTCCTGCTGTTGAGTTTGCAGCACTTCCCATTGACAGAGTTGAACTTTGCTTCTCTTTTGGATGAAGAACGTGATTCACCCTAATTTTTTATGACTGTTGCTCTGGAAAAATATTCATCAACAGCATCACATTCCGCTTGATATTTCATATCCGTCACCAATTTATCGTCCAGCATCAAATTCTTCACTTGATCATCCAACTCTGCCAATCGTTGTATATGCCGCTCCAGTGACAGCAAATGCGCTTCAATTTCAATGCCTCCAGGTTCCTCCTTAGCAATCTCTTCCTCCAAGAGTGTAATCGCGCTGCTCGTTCAGGTTTTCTGGCTCTTTTGACACGCTCCATGTCTTTTAGTGAAAGTTTAACAAAATGAATTAAAAAAAAGAATTGAAATTATATATCAATTGGAAGTTATCACCTAGATTAGTTCCCGTCCGGTGGGAATAAACTTCTATGCAATCGATTGTTTACTGATATCTTCCTTCTTTAGCGGGATGATCTCCTGACCTCTGATCACGTCGGGGTCACCAAAATGTAGAATGTATTAGTCCAATTCTTTTACTCGGCAGAACTAACTAACTCAAGATTCACTGATCGAGATCGACCAATATCCCACTTCTTNGTCCAATTCTTTTACTCGGCAGAACTAACTAACTCAAGATTCACTGATCGAGATCGACCAATATCCCACTTCTTTTACAAACCGAGCAACGTCTCTTTTATTCTTAAGAAACCAAAATACTTAAATATCTAAAAATGTATCCAAAAACCAATTCAGACAAGACCACACCTTCAAAAAAATGTAAAAAATATCTAACCAGTTTTCTTAACTCGTCAAATCTAATTATATAAAACTCATAGATGGCAATGAAATANGTCCAATTCTTTTACTCGGCAGAACTAACTAACTCAAGATTCACTGATCGAGATCGACCAATATCCCACTTCTTCCACAAACCGAGCAACGTCTCTTTTATTCTTAAGAAACCAAAATACTTAAAAATCTTAAAATGTATCCAAAAACCAATTCAGACAAGACCACACCTTCAAAAAAAAGTAAAAAATATCTAACCAGTTTTCTTAACTCGTCAAATCTAATTATATAAAACTCATAGATGGCAATGAAATANAGTAAAAAATATCTAACCAGTTTTCTTAACTCGTCAAATCTAATTATATAAAACTCATAGATGGCAATGAAATACACTCTTTTCTAGTCTACAATTTAAACGGGGGATTTAAAATTTCACAATTGCCACACATTTGATGATTTTATGTGGTAATTGTGAAATTGGATTAATTAATTTCAAACTTGATAAATTAATAATTTCTAATTGGAAAGTCAATCTAGTACTTCTAGACTATCGATTGACAAAAGCTTAAAAACTTACAATAAATCCAGCAGTTCCAGTGTCCAACTTTCCAATCATGTTCCGGAACTCTTTAATCGGATTTTTTTTTGCCTTTTAGTTTTTGTCAATTATTAATTAAGTTTTAGGACAATTTTTAAATTTCCAACTGTCCCAAGGGTAGACAGATGCATTGTCTGTAATTTCTAAAAAAAAACCCTGAAAAGTTTTAACTAACACTAGGTTTTTAAACTTCACAATTATATGGAAAAATTTAATCTTTTTTACAAGTATCAATTTGGGTTTAGGAAATGCTACTCCACTAACATGGCACTTCATTTAATCACAAAAACTATGTATAAAAATCTACAACTAGGAAATATCTCAATACTTTTAGCACTGCATTTTCAGAAGGCATTTGACAAAGTGGACAAAGGAGTACTTATTGACAAACTCATATGGTACAACATTGAACCTTATTGGTTCTCTTCCTATCTCAATAATTGGAAACAACGAGTTTTAGGAAAAGGAACCAATTCCACTACTNAACCTTATTGGTTCTCTTCCTATCTCAATAATTGGAAACAACGAGTTTTAGGAAAAGGAACCAATTCCACTACTCAAGAAACAATTCTTTCTGTACCTCAAGGTTCGGTACTTGGACCTCTTTTGTTCTCAATCATGATTAATGATTTNAACAATTCTTTCTGTACCTCAAGGTTCGGTACTTGGACCTCTTTTGTTCTCAATCATGATTAATGATTTGCCACGTACTCAAAATAGTCTCACGGTACTCTTTGCAGATGATACTCATCTCCTTATCAGTGGAAACCCCCAATTTTTGAGCTCTTTACTTCAAATTCTTAAAGAAAATATTATTTCTATCACTGATTGGATGAAAAACAATCAACTATTTTTTAATTTATCTAAAACAAAACTCATCTTAATTGGCGAACCTAGAATTATATCCTCAATTGGATCAGTCTCAATTAATGTCCTTGGGGATGAGATCATAAGCGTAAATAGCCTCAAATGTCTTGGCTTAACCTTTGATTCAAAGTTTACTTGGATTCATCATGTCAACAATGTGAAGAAGAAATCAAGCTTTATCTTATGGAAATTATTAACCTTACAAAAACTACTTTCACAACACAACAGAAAAATATTAGCCACCAGCTACGTACTTCCTGTGATACGTTACATGATTACATGTTGGGCTAAATGCAAAAAATATTTACTACGTGATGTGGAAAAGGTGATTAGGAGGTGTGCCAAATTTGTACTCAATTTATCTTGTACTGATAGGGTGAAAGAATTAATGACATCTGAATTAAAATGGTTATTCCCTAAACAACTAGCAGACTTTGAATCCCTATATTTGTTTCAAAAAATATTGTCAGTTAGCAGTCCTGCATATTGTGATCTAGTAAACAATCTTCAACTCTAGAAGATTAACAAGAAGAAACTCATATTCTGTAAATAACAGGAACTGTCATCTAAATTCACTTGAATTCAGAATAAATGAACTTCTTGCAGTCTTCCTAGGTCCCTTATATCCTTTAATAAGTGTGTCCCTTACTTTATTTTTAATAACGGAGCCTTACTAGATTATTTCCTTAAAAACAACTTGATGGACATTTACTATTTCATATTATTAATTTAATTAATTCAACTACTAAACTATTAATTAACTACTTTACCAAATTCTTCATCTTTGAATCAAATTTAATAATTACTTAAGTTTCTAATTTTCAAGTTTCTAATTCTAAAGTTCAAAATTCTTATTTTTAATTTGCTAGAATTAAGTTAATTGTAATCCGAAAGTGTAATAACCTAAATTAGGGTACTTTCGATGAATAAAATTTAATTTAATTTACCACATTTTCACAATTACCTAAGATGACCCTAATTGAATTTGATAAAAAAACTACAATACTTTGATAAAATCAATCGAGTTGAATTGGATTTTGGCCAAAATTAACATAAAAGACTGTTTCAAGGGCACAAGAACGCTTTACTAGAGTCCATTATAATTTCATACTTCTTTCAGCTAACAATCAGCAGGACAACAAAGTTCCACGAAATACCTTAAAGCTTATCATCAAAATCCAAGTTGAGGAATACCCAACATGAGTTACTCTGATCGTCGACTTTGTTGTGAGTTAGGGTTCATTGGACTCGTACTCGAGAAGCCATTTCCTGGTACTAACAGTAAGTAACATTGTTATTTTTTTTAATTTAAACTTTTACTTATTTTGCTTGATAATTTCAGATCCGGATTATTCTGAAAAAGAGCTTGAAACACTCGATAAAAAATTCCCAGTTAGCGGAGGAGTGAGTGGATATGAAGAAATTTTTCGACCCTTTCTTTGTGTTATGTTCCTATATTGATGGAAATAAACCATGTTCTATTAAGGTGCTTTTCCTGATAATTGGTAGTCGGTTTTATTGACGAGGTTGTAGATGTGATCTGATATAATCTGATCTGATCTTGTTGCTCGGAAGGAGCTTATTTATATATGGTTAGGAGGATGAGCCAAATTATGTCGAGAATCGAACGTGGAACGATATCGGTGTGTTAAGTCAACACCCGAGTTCCACGTTGGACTAACGACAATCTGAGTCATCGTAACCTAATATTTGTATGTACTAATTGACAAGGAAAAGGTGCTCAAGTTCTTCAAAGATAAATTCACCAACGACCCTGAAGCAAAGGGTGTACTTTGCTACTGACGAGGGGAGAAAGCAAAAAATTGACATCATAACCACGAACGATCCGGAGTATGTCAAGGTATGTAAAAATTATGTAAACCGCTCACCTCTGCTGGTTTTTTCACCCCTTGACAAGACTCTAGTATACCAGGGAGCAGGGACAACGTTTTACAGGACGTGATACATCNTGGTTTTTTCACCCCTTGACAAGACTCTAGTATACCAGGGAGCAGGGACAACGTTTTACAGGACGTGATACATCATTTAAGGCTTTGTTAGTAAAATAAGTCTAGAATGACTTCGCAACGATACTTTCCGAAACTAAACCCGATGGAGAACCTTGGAGGAACACTATCTCTTGCAGCTTACACCCATCCGAGACAGTTGCAATAGATTAAACCACTCAAACCAGTGGTGAATGCTTAATGGGAGAAAGTTGCTCGGGAAGTTTTGCACTTTCACTTGTACATGAAATTTTCTAAGTCATTATTGAGAAGGTAGATTCGTGCAAGTGCCAGGCAACTTTTAGGCGTGGAATTTCTCAATTCATTTTGCAGGGAAGCAATTAAATTGTGTTTCGCCTACAGATTTGCACCCACTTTCTCCAGCTTAAATTTACTTCTACTTCTCTAATTAAGCCAATTGTAAGAATGAAATTTTGAAATTTTGAAATACATTTGCTAGACGCCTTACACAGTTACTATTAGTGTTCCGAGATAAGCCCCCAATCCATTTAAGAATTATTTGCAAAAGGAACCCTAAGATCTTGCACCGAACTATATTTTCAGTTTGTTCGATGATGCTACAATAACGGAATGACGAACATTTACAATGAAATCAGCTGCAGCAACGTTTTCTTCGCATGGGAAAAAATACTATCAACATGACTTTTGAAGGCAAAGTCAGTGGTCAGTTTGCTCAATGCCTCCACTCTCTTTAAAGGACTACTAGAAGTTCTACCAATGAACGCCTGGATTACTTTGGCAACGGAGCTTACCCAAATTGAGGATGGTGCAGCCATTGCCTTGGTTCAACGACTTCGTGAGTCAGGAATGGTTGAGGCCTGGACTTGCTAGAAACGTATTGAGATGGAGCAGCAGCGCCATAATAATAATTATAATAATTATTATATTTTTGTTAATTTTGCTGCGAGGTTAGCGCTCGCAGACTTTGTTAATTTAATTTGTTTGGTTGTCTATAAGCTTAGTGCTCGCAGACAAGATAATTTATTACTTTGTTAGTTGTCCGTGAGCTTAGTTCTCACAGATAAGTTAATTTTTATTCACTTTGCGTGAGTCTGTGATAAGTCCACAGACTCATGATTTGTATAATTATTGATAGGAAAAACGCCCCAGGCAATTCTGAAAAGGCACTGCATGAGGACATTTTCTCCATTCAGTGGCGTCCAGGTCATCAATTGGCCAAAACGTAGTTTCTCTCGGTAGTCTGAGAGGTTTTTGGGATTTTGTGTTAAATTAAAGTTTGTCTTTTGTTTGTAAGTCAGTCAAGTCCATTTATTGTCCTTTGTCCTGTGTGTCAAGGGTNTTAAATTAAAGTTTGTCTTTTGTTTGTAAGTCAGTCAAGTCCATTTATTGTCCTTTGTCCTGTGTGTCAAGGGTTATGTCATTGGTCGTGTCCAGGATCCATCCGTCTGTCTGTAATGTCTGTAATTTGGATTATTGGGATTATTTGGTTGGTCTTGGTTTAGATTAGTTGATTCGTTGGTGTACTCTGTCTCTGTCTGCTACTTGTCCTGTCAGGAGATAGGACAGAGTACCAAACCGTTTCAATATTGTAGAAGCCCAGAAGCTCAGGTCAAGCAATGATTGAAGGTGGACTTGCAATTCAGCTTATTATTCGGCATCATTGAGTCCTACTTCGGATGGGCATAGAACATTACTCATTCATTCTATCCATTTTTGTTCGCACCTTAATAACTTGCGGGGGGGGGGGGNAGCCATTCCCCGGGGATTCCCCACATTCCCCACCCCAATTTCCCCATCCCCAGTGGGGGAGGGCGAACACTGTTCTAATGTTAGGATTATTTAAGTAAAGTTAAAGTTTTTGTTTCGTAAATAAAAAAATATAAAAATTTTCATCTTATTTAAGCAAGGGGGAAACAACCATTCAAAGAAACAATAACTATCTTTCCAATTTGTCGTCTCGAACCCTCAAAGTTTTTTGCTAGTCCCAAAAATGATTAATGTCTTTTGTCTATTTTCTTTCTTGCAACAATGAATGAAAATCAACAATGGACTTTGGGTAAAAACGTTAAAGTTTACCTCTCCTTCGTAAAGATCTGAAAACTAACAGAATTGAATCAGTAATGTTCAAGAATCTTTAAAGCAATGTGACAGGTTTTTAATTTGAATGATTATGTGTATGTCGTTCATTATGTTCAGGTACACGGTGCACAATAGAATAAAATTGCAATCCAAAATCCTCGTCCGAAAGAAGCCTCGTCTTTAGAGAAGATGTTGATGCGACAGAAGTCCTTCTGCTGAGTGTCTCAAGGATCATCAGTTGCACCACATCTTCCAAACGAATCAGTCCGTTACTCTTTGGGATAGTCGTAAGTTTTTCTGTATCCAGTTTCTCCTCTGTCGTTTTGTAAGAAAACTTTCCGATTAGACTCCATTCATTCTGTGGTTCTGTTGTGAGTCGGAACTCCGAATATAGGTGAAAGTGAGTGAAAGCGGGACTCTGCCAGAGGCTTCACGTGCTCAGAGTGAAAATGAAAAGGTTAGAAACCAGAAAACCGCAATCTTGTCATTAGAGGTGGTGGTCGGTAGTCCTAGGTTTCGATTCTATCTGGGACAATACTGAAGTTTTTGAGCATATTAGATAAAAGAAAGAAAAAAAATTCATGAATTGTCTATTATGTGTCACACGAGGCCAAGTCCATTTTTTTTTCATTCTGACGGCAGTACTTCTGTTGACTTTCACTTTTTCACCTTGGTTAGATCTGTGGACGGAAAAGCTTGATTTTCTCATCTACTCGTGAACAAACATTTTGACATTGATTTGGTGTAAATTACAGTTTGAATGAGTGGAGTGTCGTCAAATGGGATCTAAATCTGGGCGTCGTTACACATGGCCATCATTGGAATTAGTGGATATTGATCCAGAAGTCAGGAAGTTATTGGAAGATGGAAATAAATCATCGACACCAGCAGGCGGAGTTCCTCTAAATAAAAATGTCAATTTTTGTACTTGTCGGGATAAATCCATCGTTAGTTTGAGTGAGTCGCAGTTTGGTCGAAGAAAATCAAAAGAGGTGGAATCACTTCCGGAATTATCTCCTACTTTCACTCCTGTCACTGACAGACGACATCCACCATGTCAAGGTTAGTGTCTTAAATTTTCAATTGGTTTGTCGTTCTTATGAAATTTAGAACTTTTATGAAATAATGCGTTTAAAAAATTTTTTTTTCTTCTAAAATAGACACCGTCCGATCACATCCCAGCGTTACATCACCATTTCAGAGCAAGTTTAATTTTTTAATTAAGAAACATCAACGACGCCGTGAATTGAAAAATATGAAGCAAAGTGTGGAAATTGGTTCTTCGTTTAGTGTGAGTCCATCGAAAGACTCAAATTGTAGACTCAAAGACTCATTATTGTACAAAATGAAAAGTATTAGTCCAACAGGGAAAAGTGACAGCAGTGGCTATGGGATGACGGTGACGAGTCCAAGTGACCATTATTTTTTCAGTGCACAATCTGATGCAAGTAGTAGTCTACGAACTTGTGTCCCAGATCATCACAAATATCATCGAAATGAATATATTCGAAGTAAATCTTGCCAAAGCTCAAGTGTCAGTGGGATGATGAGTGGTGTTAAGAAAATTGATGGGATTGATCCAGATCTAAGTAAAAGAGAAATCCGGACTACGACAGGAACTGCGACTGGAGCCATGTCACTCCAATTCCAAACTGGACCAAATGGAGATGTTCGAAAAGTAATCACACTTTGGCAGAATTACTATCCAGAGGGTCAATGGGGTTGGATTGTGGTTCTTTCTACATTTGTAGTCACAACAATTAATCATGGACTCCAGCTCTCTGTCGCTTCCATCACTCTTCCTATTATACGAAAATTCCCACTTCAAACTCCAGAACCAGCGCTATTAGGTAAGAATTCCTATAACTATTTTTTTTTGATAATTACTTTATAAAAAAGTGATAGTTTTGGTGTCTTTTCAAACGAAAAGATTGAGATGAAAGGCCCAATTTTTTTTTTGTAAAATTTGAACATATGTTCAAATAAGAAGGCGAAATTTTTGAGAAATACTTTTGCGGAAAAGATAAAATTGACTTTTTGACACATAAACTGGTCAAGTTACTGAAAACTGTTGCTACGAAAGTTTAGTTAAATTTAGTAAAGTAGCTTAAAAAGTTTCGGAAGATTCTAATTTGTGAGAGTTTTAAAACTATAGTGCCGGGTTTTCGCCTTCTTATTTGAACACATTGTATAATAGTAATAGCTTCTCTTTCGCTGTGCTATTCTCATCTTTCTTCAGCCGATGAGAAATGTTTGTTTTTCTCATTTTCATCTGGATCCGTGAACGTGATCATTATTATGAGAAAAAAATTATATGAAATTCATAAATAACGAACCCACAGGACCACAGTCAGCACTGGATGTTACAGACAGGTCAGGTTTTCTCACTTTGTCTCTTCTGAGACCACGGTGGTGGTGGAATTGGCCCAAAATTCAGAATTTGATGATTCATAATCACAATTAATTAGAACATGGGGGGAAAGTCGAGAAATGAATAGGAGATTACATGAATAGCACATTACATGGAGCATTGGCTCAATTTCGTAGAATTTACTAAGGACTCCTTATAAGGACCAATTATCTGATTCTATTCACTTGCCTTCTGGTTTCTATTGTTATACGGATCTTAATAACATCCGGCTAAAGACTCAAATATCCTTATTGTTTTCCAGAAGTTTGACTGGATTTATTTTTACGTGATTTTCTTATAAAAATCTTTTAAGTTTTTCCCAACTGTTTTTCAGTATAAGAAGAATTTTCACCCGAATTTTATATTTTTATTTTAAATTCAAATAAAAATATTTTATAAACTCTTCTCTTGGTCCTGTTTTTCTTTGGATAGAAAGCGGATCTTGTGATGAGCTACGTTGGCTCATTTGCATACAAAGGCTGTTGTTATGTAGATCTGTCAAACAATGGGAAAGATTGAATTTATGGAGTGAGCCAATATTTGACAAGAGGCTCAAATAAAATATAAAACATTTTATAGCTCTCTGATCATTATCTTATGCCATAAAATCGTTTCCCTAAACTATTTCCTTCGATACAAGTAGCTAGGCTTTTTTATTAAACCGTGAGAACAAAAAAAAAATNTGAGCCAATATTTGACAAGAGGCTCAAATAAAATATAAAACATTTTATAGCTCTCTGATCATTATCTTATGCCATGAAATCGTTTCCCTAAACTATTTCCTTCGATACAAGTAGCTAGGCTTTTTTATTAAACCGTGAGAACAAAAAAAAAAATTTTTTTCTTGAAATTTTGTAGAAACTTTTGGAAGAGTTATTACTGTAATTTAGAAAGGAGAATGGTATTTGTGAACCATTGTATCACCACGCGTTGGGGTGTCTTCTCTCTCTGTTTACGCACGAAAAATGAGTATTATTTGGTGATTTTGGTTGCGTACATTTTTAGTTATTTGAGCGTGTCGTCATTTAAGTTAACGAGTCTTCGGGTAGCTTGAAGTTTCTTGAATTTAATACGCAGAGACAGTCATGCATAAAATCCGTAATGACATTGGGCTACAGTGGTGGTGGCTGAGAAAGTTCATATTTTCACACTTGTCATTTTATAACTTTTACGCAACTTTTTTGGGGGGTTTAACTTACGTAAAGTTTGTAATTTTGGAAGGAGTTGTAAGTCTGAATCTCTCTCTCACAGTTTTTAAGGTCTCATGACATTTTGAAATTATTAAGAATCTTTTAAATAAGTTTTGCAATCAAAATTTCCAAGTAAAAAAAAATAAAGCGTATTTTTATTTGAAAATTCTAAAATGTTAAAACAATCAAAATTGTGAATTAACTCATTGTAGCAACCCGTCTATCTTTGTAAAGATAAAAGTTATGTAACAATGGTAATAATTTATAATCCGTAAGTGGGTTGTAGTTTATGTGGAATAATAGAACGCGTCAGACATTAATTGCTCAAATGTTCCTTTAGTTAGACCATTTAAGGGCAATTAATTGTTGTAAAGATGAGATTTAGGACATAATGGAGTCTTGACGATTTTAGGCTTTGAGGTAAATAATTTCTTGAATTTGAATCATTATTAAATTAAAAAAATATATAAATTTTATAATAGTTTTTTTAAATGAATTTTAAATTTTAATACCCTATTTCCTCGTCGATTACCCGCAGATTTAAAAATTTGAAAAAATCGATCCCATAACCCGCATCTCGAAGATAACACTCAGTTTTCTCTACGTAAACATTCAAATTTAAGTAATCGCTACCGATTCAACTACGTCAAAGAAATTTTTTTTCCATAAATTGCAACAATATCTAACTTGAGTCTTGTATGAAAATTAGAAACAGATGCACTTTATTTGGGAAGCTGAAATTAATGTACAGACAAGATAAATCAATCATCTTCTCTGGACTGCGCCAGTAATATTTATAGAATGCCAAGTATATTCAAACAACAATATATATTTTTTAAACAAATATATAAAACTAGTATTTGAGAAAGAATAGGCTATTTGCGCAAAGAGGGAAACTTGCAACCTACAAGTAATGGTATCGTCGAACCACGGTAGACATCGTGCCACGGCTCAGTGTATTCAGACGGGTTTGTTAGTCTGGTTTTTAACAAAAGTGGGGAACACTCGAGCAGGCATAATTTTTGTGATACAGATCCAGATACAGATAACCTAGAGCGTAAATATTGAAGAGAAAAACATGTTATAAACCGCGGATAATAGGCGAGGAAATAGGGGAATTATGGAAGAATCCAAGCCGAATTAACAGTAAGTATTCAAAATCCGATCCGGTAGATTCAAGCCTTTGTATTACTCAGGTGTATGCTTGATCAATTGATCTTCAACAAATAAGGAATGAACAGGACAGGTAGCACTCGAATTTCTTTTTAACATTACTCATCATCCATCATCTTAAATAGTTGCCAAACTTTATTATCCTCTAATTCAATAGTTATTTATTATTCATTTTAATTCATGAGAAATTGTACTAAAAGTTCTGCCTACCAACTCTCATTGATTTCATGATTTCTTTAACGTTCATTCAAAAATTACAGACAGATTTCCACAACTACTTGGAATATTTTTTTAATTTAAAGTCCCTCTCTTTACTAATTATTTAAAAAGCTTAAGTAGGACATAACCTTTAATGGCTTAATAAAACAGAAAGTTAAAAAGAGTTCAAAAATTTGAAACAAAATTTTACATCCTTAATAAATTATTTCTTGTAATTTTAAACCGTCGTTGAGTCTTGTTGGTACCTATTTTTATCTTAATGAACTCAAATCTGGTGTGTGGAGGATAAGTCAAATTTTTTATTGAAGTAACAAAGTGGTACGACGGTATGAGTATGAAACTTTATGGATTATTTTTTTAGGAAGGTGGGAGTGTAAGTAAGTGTGAGAAATTTGGGAGTTGCATTATGGGTGATTCTATCCTCGTCCTACTAGTGTGTGATGATCTAATAAGTCCTTAATAATATAGTAACCTACTTTAGGATTTTCTTTGTTTTCATCACTAAAGAAAGTAAACTAATCACCGATGAGCTCCGAGAAAGTAAAGAAATTGGATAAAAATGCCCTCATGACATTTTTCTGTTGACAACAGAAAACCAATGGTTGCAAGTTGGACAGAGTGATGAAGTGAAATGGGATTCTTTCTTGTCTTATGATTAATCATTTTTCTTCTTATTCTCCTTTCCGTTCTAACTCTTTAGTAATTTTGAGAGTCCTGACAGCATAGTAAGGGTTCTAATTCATTTAATTACTCTCCACTTTCTCCTTGATTTTATCCACCTTTTATGATATCAAAATCAGAAAAAAAAATTATTTTTTAAATATTATAAGTTAGGGTAAGACTCAATTCTCTATTAAAAATTTCTTTTTTGTGGGTGGATTGGTCATGGAAATTGTAACTGATTATTGTAATGAGTAGCGTAAATCCGTAAGACTCAAGTTAAGCCTTGGTCGTTTCATTGGCGACATTTTGACAATAGGAGATAAGATGAAACACAGGAGTTGAGAGTTGAGAGTTGAGTTGAGTTGATTTGATTTCCGATCAGTTTGTTTTCCTATAAGTTTCCTACTTTTATTAACTCTTTGACTTATAAAATTCTGTTTAAGAGAAGGGGAGGAAGGACAGGAAGTTAAAAGAAGAGAAACTATTCATAAATTTTCTCTTTTGTTTTTCGTGCTTTTTTCGTTTTTTTTTCAGACAATAATATTTATTATGAACAATATTAGATGTTCTAGATGGATTGTATTTCTCTGCTAAATTTTGAATTTTATATACTAAGTTTCGTGAGTTCTGATCTAAACTTTTATAATGGACGTTTAACAAGTGAAATTTGGCTAAGAAATTTCCTTGTTTATCGAATTTGTTTAAAGTGAGTTTGGGGTCAAAGTTCTCCGATTGCCTTCTTATAAGTCCTGTTGGGATTATGATGAAAGTAATTTTATGAATTTTGTAACTGAGCCTGGGTTGGAGTATTGCGGTTTGTGGTGAAAAGGAAATCTTTTCCTTTGAGCATAATGTTTTCTATAGACCGAGAGTCTGACAAAAGCCAATGTGGAGCAATTAGCTATAAAACTTTCACTTTCACTTTCACTCTCCAAGGGTATTCATTCAAAGAGAAGGAGAAGGGAACGTCATATGGTGGGACTCAAAACCAACTTCTAAATTACTTTTCCAATAATGTCAACCAGAGTAGACCTTAAGTGCCACTTTTTATACACTTTCTTTTCATTATGGACGAATCCAAGTCTCCGGCTTACCATTTTACACATTTTCCGTTACTTGACAAAAAATAAAGAAAAACTTCTCTTCTGGTTTTAAAAAGTTTGAATTAAGTTGTTAAACTTATCTAAGTAAGTTTTGCTTTGAGCAAGTTACAATTTTTAGTTTCTGAATTTTAAGGTTAAAAAAAAGTCATCAAGGGAAAGTGGAGCAAATTGGAAAATAATTTGATAACATTATTAAGCTCGTGTATGGTTTTAGTGGCTCATTCATAAATTTATAATTTCTAGTGTCACTGGATCAAGAAAAATTATGACGATTGACACCAACTTGTCCCGCATAAAGCGCATAAATTGCATAATTTCAAAATAGCGCATAATTTTGCATAATTTTGCCTAATTTTGGGGAGAAATTTACAATTTTGCTGCTAAGATCAAATGAACATTTGATTTTAAAATTTAATTGTCATCTTTAGCTAATTGAGAATACTTATAGCCTAAGACACGTTTGAAAAACCAATTTGAATAAGGATGTACAAATTTTCAGACAATTGATGTGCTTATCAATAGGTGCACAAAATTTTTAGTCACTTGTACATGTATTTGGTGTCTCAGTCTGTTAATTAGAGTCAAGGTCAGAGCATCTTTAAGCCAGACTATGTCCAATGTCAAAAGAATTAGTCATTCTCCCTCGAAGACAGTAAGCATTTCCAGCCTGCTTTGGATTTCTGCCTAGAAATTTTTTGTTATTAAAGTAATTTCTGATGCAGCAATCTGTTTGTCCAATTTGCTCTTCAATTTTAGCATTTGACAGCTTATTTAGCGCGTAGTTTGACCTGACACTTTTCAAATGAACATTAAAAATCTTTCCCCTTGGTATGATCTAAATTATATAAATTACTGAAGTTTTGATACGGAATACATAATCTAAAGTCGTTAGTTTGATCACTGTTCGAAAATGATATATATCATGATTGATACATTTGATATATATCAGATTGATACAATGAGGAATAAATCACTGATTTATTTGATTTATATTTCCCTGCTGATGAGGAGCGGAAATGCAACTAATTGTAAGAAAAAAGATTCTAATAAGGGTTCCCAACATTAAAAATAATGAGGTTAGGTTTTGATCAACGTTATTTACCACCTCTTATAGGCTATTGTACAGGCGAGCCTCCATTTAAATTGTATAGTGTTGCGCATGGCTGTGGTTCTGATTCCATCTGGCTCAAATAAATTTTTGAGCCAGAGCATGGCTCTGGCTCATACAATAATTTTGAGCAAGAGCTATGGCTCATGAGCCAGCTCAACCACATGGCTGTGTCATGGCTCAATGGTTCAGTAGCTTTTGCAGAAGTAGTAAAGAAAAGTCGTCTTTTCTTTCACAACACCAGTCAAATTGGATACACTATAAGTAGCAGCTCTGCTGTTGGATTGGGGTTGGGCCGCTAGATTTAGCAGCTCAGCCACTAGGTATAAGGGTTGGGGCGGGGCTAACCTCCTGCACTTAAAAGCTTAACTGCTTATATCTAGCAGCTCCAAATTTATATTCAAAAGCGCGAACATATCTGGTCTTGATCAATTTGGCTACTATTTTTAATCAATAGTAAATCAAATTTAGCAACTTTTCACCCGTTCCGAAAATAATTTCATCGTGGCAGGTTTGAAGTATTCAATAAAATGTGTCTGTAAATTATACCATTAATTATTTTTTACTAATTTTTGTTGCATTCGATGTCTGATCATGTAATCTTGTACTGAAGACTTTTATGTTGAAATTTTTTTTCAAAATTTTAATTTATATTGAGCCACGAGCGATGACTCATTGAGCCATCCCACTGGCTCTTGAGCCAGCTCAACAAATGTCGGACGTCAGCCATGGCTCATGAGCTGGCTCAATGTCAGCCTGACCCATGAGCCATGGCTTATTGACCAATTGGCTCTGGAAACAAACTTAGTAACTAACACTCAGTTACTTAGTAACAAACTCCCAAACTTAGTAACTAACATTAAGTTAGTAATGAAAATTATGACCGATTCTCGAAAGACGGTAAATTAGAAAATGTAATAGTTAACTACGAATTAAATTGTAGCAAGTTTTCAGAATTTAACAAAATTAAAATTTATATATCAATAAATCAAATATATCTGATATAAATCAAATGAATCGGATTTATTCGATTTATTGGTATAAATCGGATTTTTTCGAACATTGAGTTTGATATAAATTAACTTACGATATTAATTTCCAGCTAAACAATTGAGGTAACTGAAAAACTAGTGAGTCCGCTTAAAGATAGTTTTGGATCGTCTTTCTTCCGCTTTCTCTTTCCTAAAATTATAACCTCATCTCTAACTTTGGTTTTAACCACAATTTCTCTTTGACACTTAAAATTCTGTTAATTATCTTCAAAGCGAATATAAGTATTTGATGACTTACATAAGATTTATCGAATTCTTTGAATTCTGAAAAAAAAATTTTTGGAACGAACATTAAAGACGGTGAAGTAGAGCCTTACAACAGGAAAATGTTACAAAACCTAAGTGATCTTTGGAAACTGTGAGATTCTATCTCAATAGATGGCAAAGGAAACGAAATGATTAGAGAAAGTTAGTTTCATTTTTACATCTCAACTTATAAACAAACGCCAGAGAAAAGTTACTTTTGCCAAAAAAAAATTTTTTTCCCACCCCTCATAACTACTGATTCTGATAACTAACCTTTTCTACTCATTTGTTTCTACGAACTGTACAGTTCCAGTTTTAATTTATTATATATTTAAGATAAAATTATTGAACAAATCACAATCGCACCAAAGCAGGAACTTTTGCAAAGAGTTCTTCAACTTGTCTAATACAGGGTGTTTAACATTTTTTTGCACCCTAGAAAGTATGACTTCATTTTTTCACACTCTTTTGCTGGCAGCAGCATGGATTGGGAGGAGCTACGATGAAATTGGAGAAAGAGGGTGCAAAAAAGATAAAAGACCCTGTACTGTTGTGGAAAAACGGCTCTGGACTCATTAAACTCCTTAAAATTGGGTCGGTGTGTTAGTTTTCTTCTTGAATGAGTGAAATCTTAGGTTGAAACATGTGATGATAATTTTATTGTATCTAATGTCAAGTTCGTTATATTCTGTTTAAAATATTAGATGAAAGTGTCAGATTGATTTACAATGGCAACTGTCAACCTCATAAACTCACTTAAGGCAAGGGTTGAAGAAAATAGACTAAAAGGATGGAAATTTATCAACGAATGTTTCAAGTGATTTGCGAGAAATGTTCTCATAATTAACCTATTCTTCTAAATCAACATACATCTTAAATCTTATCAAAAATATCACTCTAAAGATGAAATGTTAATTGGCAACTTAATCATAGCTTTAGTTATTTTTTATCAGTTACTTGTTAAGCATTCGAAACAGAAGTATGAAATGAAATTAAAAAAACAAACAATATTTTACTTTGGTTTTTGACAAACCTTTCATCGAAATTTAATATTAGTCCATTTATTTTTAAAGGGGATGGCACAAGGTATTAATCACAGGAGGTTACAATTACAAATCGGACCAAAATTCTACCAAATTTTGTGTATATTTATATAAAATTCTATCAAATTTTGCAAATATTTAATATATTTAATAACTTAAATGGAAGTCATAAAACTAGCCAATTTAAAATTATGTTACATTTGTATTTTGTAACATTGTTTGATTAAGATGCTCTGTTGTGATTTAAGCATCTGTGAAATCTCGGAGAGCACCCGTTCCAACCAATTTATGTGAACCGACTCCCCTGGCGGCGGTGTGAAAATATTTCCAAAAAACCGGTCTGAGATGTACAGATCTCCCAGAAACCATAAACGCGGGTCAAATCGAGACCACCCACGACCAATTAAGCTGATAAGAAGTAAAAATGTAACGGCCAAATATGTGAAATATAGTTTAAAATAAAATTCAGTTCAGTCCATGGCAGGAAATTGGCTAGTTCATTGTTAATTTGAGTTTAACTAAAATATTGTAGATTTTGACTTCCCAGAAACCATAATCGCACTAACTTTCTCTTTACTTTCTCCAGCATTTCTCCGTAAGTTTGTTTTATTAATAATTTTTTTTTTGTAAATAATGAGGGGTTCGTTTTTATGGAGGACAATGCCCCTATCCACAAGGCTAATTCAACAAAGGCCTGGTTTCGTCGTCAAAACATCGAAGTTTTGGACTGGCCGCCGTACTTCCCCGACTTAAATCCGATTGAGAACGTCTGGGGAGTATTAGCCAGGAAGGTTTACTCAAATGGAGAACAGTTTCATACAGTTAAAGCACTTCAAGACCGGATTCTACGCTGCTGGAAGGACATTGACCAAGACTACTTGATTAAATTAATCAAATCAATGCCTACTCGGATTGGGGATGTTATTTATAGTCGAGGGGGGCCCACAAAGTACTAATTAATCATTTAATATACTAACACTTTGCTAAATTCTAAATAAATTGACTCTAATCACTTGAATTCTACGAATAATTTGGTGCGTTTATGGTTTTTGGGAGTACTTTCTCTGCTTTCACTTTACATTTTCAGTAATAAGTTAGGCGGTGTAAAAAATTGAAAGCTGAAATTTTTTACACCGATTCACACATGAATGACCATAATTCCACAAAAGTTTTATACTTCTAACGCGCTTTCAAGTGCTTTATGTCGATGAAACCTATCGTGCGTTTATGGTTTCTGGGAGATCTGTATGAAATTTAGATTTTTGAAATGGTTATTCTGTGGTGGCGTTTATTATGGGCTCATCACTTTTTTAGTAGGCTCAATTCTTTCACCCTCTTCGCATCAACTCTTCCGTCCCATTTCATTCATCCATCCTACTATCACCCGAAATTTCATGTTCAATTTCATTTCTTTTTCCTCCCTTATCCACAGATTTATTATTAATTCCCACACTTTTTAGACTCCAATTTGTATAAACCTCTTCAACCATTTCCAACAACCAGAAGGAAAATTGTTTCTCACTGGAAGATAATTTGCTTCATTTCTTCAAACAAGGTTTTAAATCTCAAATTTTCATTTGTTATTACTAATCATAAAGAGAAAGTGACTTCCGCCCAAACAACCCAATCCTTTTTTAACCAAAAAACTTGGACCATGTTGTCATGGATAGACGTAAAAAGTTGATACTATTGTAAATCTAAATTATTGTGAAAATTGTTTTATTTGGTCAAACAAAAAAGTTTGGGCGAAGTATAGGAAATACAGTGGTTTTAGCTTAAGTCAGAGGTCAGTATAGTAGAAAAGGTTAAGGGGCTATAAGCAGCAGAGGACATTTAGGAGTTTGTAACTGTTGTTGGAAAAAAAGTCAGATAAATTTGTAGAAAATTGTTTTTAATCGGATTCCAAGTTGGGTATTTTGAGAAAAAATAAAAATGACAGTTTTCTTTCGGTTCATTATGCGAATTTGCAGTGTAAAAAGAAAAGAGTAAATGTATAAATCTTTGGATAGAATTTTTTTGTTGTTAAATTACTTAATCTTTAAAATAAAAACAAAAGTTTCGGTTTTTTTTTTAAATTTCTTGCTAGAAGAGATTAGAATTCAAAGAAAGTCGAGTTAATTTGATAAGAAAACAATCTTTTGATTATAATTCTTATTATCAATTTTGAAGACAAAAAATTAGTGTGCGCCCTTTGGCGCTAAATTCAATTCACCAAGCGCTAAATAACAGTTTATCGAAAATAGCACTAAATACTGCTAAATAGTGCTAAATACAAAGTTTAAAAAATATATACTCTTAGTAATAGCAGGAAATTTAAAAATCAAAATCAGATTGGAGAATTGCTTGAAACAGGTTTAATTAGACCGAAGCTTCAGACCAAAAATTGGTAAGTATTTTGTAATTCAATTAAGATTTCATAACGCAGGCTAAGGAAGTCTGCTCTGGTTTATGAAATCCCTGTATTTAATTTTTAGATATGCGACCTAGACCTAGAATAACTCAGAATCGGTTTCCAAAAAATGCCAAAATGAAATCATAATCTCGCATTTTCATTTAAATTCTCCTACAATTGCCAAAAACCAATTTGGTAACAAATTTAAGTTAATTACCTGAATTGGATTCATCTTCCTTACACTTCTTCCAATATCCATCCAATTACATCTTTTCTAAACAATTAATTAGCGTTTTTCATTTTTACTACAATCTGCGTGGCGAAAAAAAAAGCAAGTCTTCGACTCTTGTTTATCTTTTTTTATGAAATCATTCTGCGCCAAATATTTCAAAAAATCTAAATTTAGCAGAGTGCTATTTAGCAGCAATGCTCAACAATAGCTCTAAATAGTAAAAAGCGCTATGCTAAATTGCTATTTACTGCTAAGGGCCCACCCTGCAAAAAATTCATTTCTGTTTTTAATCGTTCTAATAACAAGGCTGAAGATCGTAAAATTGGTGAAGTGGTAATCAATGCATGTTTGTATTCATTGATGTAAAGAATTATTTGAGTGGCTGCAACGTTTGTAAGGGTTTTCCCCATTTTGTGAGCTTTTACACCTTCATTTGAACACTTAATAGCTAAATGTCTTAAGTCGATATGATACTCCCTTCGGCACATTACATACGAATGTCCAAAACCTTACATTTTTCTTAAGGAGTGCTTTCTTTCACTCAAAGCCGTTCACAAATCAAGTCTATTTTACACTAAATATAACAATGAGCCAATTATCATTTGCTAATAATAAACAAACCACTTTATTTAAAAAACACAAATACCGTTGACGTTTTCAATTTCACCTGAAGGGGGAAATTTGTGAGTAAAGTCTTGTATGAACAATAGTAAGTAAAAACTATTTTCACATGTGCATAAATCAAATTGCATCTCTAAAGTCCCTAACAACCCTAACACTCTACGAACACCTCTCGAGTGATCCGAGATTGGTGAAACCTAGCTCCGTCCAAGTCGGTAAACCAGACCGAAAACGGATACCTTACCCAATGTTCTGATTCAGAACACTCATGAAATTATTTTGCCCAACTCTGATCGGGTATCCGATGGAGTGAAGCAATAAGTTGAAAAACACAGATGCCCGGTCTGCCCTTTTAGTCCGCATTATCAGGTCAGGAAATCCGCCTTACACTTTGGCTATACAAAACATTTTGACCCTAAGGGTCCTAAAACACCTTCCGGAAGACCATTTATAGTCTCAAAAGAAAGAGTAACCATTTTTACGTAAATTCATGCCAATTAAATACTTACTTGATGAGTTTACGTAAGAATATTTAAATTAATAAACGATAAATCAATATCGCCTACAAAAGACGAAACATTCTCATACAAAATTATTAGACTCACGTTCTGACTAGGGTTGCGAATGGCTGACTCAGTGACTGAGTCACGTGACTCTGACTTTGACTCATCGATTTCTCGGAGTCACTGGTTTTGGGTGACTCTGACTCAATAGAGAAATGGGAGTCACTGAGTCGTGACTCTGAGTCGTGACTCTGAGTCACTTGACTCGTGACTTTGTGCCTTTCAAGTGACTCTGAGTCGTGACTCACAAGGAAGAGTCATGACTCCCAAGTAGCAAAGCGTTACTGCTTATACCTTGCTTTTTTTGTACTACCAAATATTTTTCACTCCCGCAACACACAACAAATCTGAGAGTGGGAGTTTGCTGCCGCACGGCTTGTTTAGTTTGAAGCAAACTTGTAACTTACACCACTACACCGAAATTGAACTCCAGATTTTAATAAAAATCTAAATTCAACGCTTCTAAAAATTCCAACTCACAATCAGAATCGAAGTTGGAAATAAAAATATATTAGTAGAAATCGATGATTTTAAAGTAACCACAAAATCTAAACCATAATTCATATTTTTAAATAGTTTAGATCTAAATCCATGATTTTAAGGGTATCTAAATCGAAATCCATAACATATCAGGCCATCGAAATTAAAATATACAAAGATCTGGAGATAAGTTCAAAGCATGTATAATAAAACGGAGTTTTCTTAAGATAGACAAAGGTTTATACTTAAAAAAAAAATTAAAATTCATAATTTTATAGTGCTCAAATTCGAAATCCGTTATTCGAAGAAGATCCAAACCCAAATTTAATTCAACATTTCAGTCGAAGTTTAAGTCTCGGTACAAACTGTAAGTTAAATCGAAGCATTAATCATTCGAAATCGAAACCCAAAATTTTTCAGTCATTCGAAATTTTGAATTTAGATCTCAAGCTAATTTAGAAGTTCGGTTTGATAATTACGCTGTAAAAAAAATGAGTTAATTGAACAAAGCAATAAAATAACAAAAGTTCAAAACATTCCGATGTGTTCAATCATCGATTATTTTGATAGAGTTGACACGAAAGATCAGTGTAAATATCGTATGTGAGGTAATTTAATTTTAAATCGGATCAAAAATAATGAAGAATTTCAAAAATTTATTTAAGAGTCTTTAACCGAAAAGAGCAGGTAACTTAGAGACTTTCTCGTCCAGATATCGAGACAGCATTACTGGATCAAAATTTGACTGCTGAATTCGGTTGCGATTTACCGGAAATTCTCCATCACTGTCAAAAATTCCAGTTTTTTGAAAACCGCTTTTGATAACCGAAGGTTCCACTGATCTCCACACCTTTCCAAGGATATTAGTAAAAGCTGATTTTGGAAGAATTTTTCTGGGATTATGTCTCGTCCATTCTGCTAACAATGAATCCCATTTGATCTTTAAACCTCGGAATACGGACACATCCAATAGTTGAAGGATATGGCTAGTATGAGGTGTTAATTTGAGAAGAGTAACATTTGATTCAATTGCTAATTTGATCAAGTCCATGCTCACATGAGAAAGATGTCCATCATAAATTAACAGTGCTGGGCGTTGTACCACATGAGTTACAAACTCATCCTTAAACCAATTGAAAAACACTGCCTTTGTCATCCATCCATTTTCACTGACAGCATAGGTTGTGTTGGGATATTAATTCTCTCCAAAAATGTTGTCCCATAATTTCTTGCCCTTGTGGGCAACTAGTGGTGGTAGCTTATCACCACTAGCGTTTACACATGCTAGAATTGTCGTTGACTTTCTTCCATTCCCACCAGTGACACGTTTTGAATTTTCTCCAACTCCTGTAACAACTTTAGTGGATAATGGGTCGCTCGCAAACCCGGACTCGTCACAATTGTAAACACATTTTGGTTTCCCTTGTAGAGATAAGTCCTTAACGATTTGATCCAGCTTGTCGAAAAAATCATAGATAATGAAAGAATCGTTTGACTGACGAGCCCGAGATCCTTCAAGTAATTCAGGCTTTTTCAGGCTGAGCTTATTCCTTTTACAAAATTTCCGGAACCAATCAATGCCTGGTCTTCCTGATTTGAAACGATTGGGTATCATATTTGTCTTCACAAACTGCTGCACGACATCAAGCACTAAAATCACATGATATTATGGTAGATTATTCTAATTAACCAAATACAGGGTGCTAGAAAAGTCGATGGAGCATGGAGAGAGTATTGCTAGTAAAAGACGAGAGAGAAAATAACGCGTCGTGTTCATCCCTCAATCCACTCTCCTTCGCTCAAATTCCCGCCAGATATTTGCGCGCCCAAATATTTTAGCTCCTTTATTTTCTGGTCTGACGCTAATCTCACACACGCACACATTGATTCATTGTTTGATTGACCATCAACCTATCATCACTTTTCATTTTCAAATCTCTGGATTCTGGATTCGGTTAGGATCATGAATACACAGGTTTGAATTCATTTCATTACCATTAGCGCGTGGTGCAACACTCTAAATATTCAGTTGGATCATCATTTAGGGGTTTGGTTGGGATGAGAAACCTTTCTCCATGCTCCATCGACTTTTCTAGCACCCTGTAGATAAAATTCAACATACCATGGTTTTTGGTTAGACCAAATCCCCATTTATTCATGAGTATACCTTGAGTATACCTTGAAGTTCTTGCTCCGCTTCTGTTGTGAGTGTCGTCTTATGGCCCGCTTTTGCACTCACTACAGTTTTTGACCTCCCTTTCCAACCCTTAATTTTCAATGTCAATGTGGAAATTGGAATTTGATAGCATGTTGATACTTGACTTATTGTCAACCCATTTTTAACCGTCTGTATTGCATTCATTAAATCATCATCGGTGTATTGTTTACTACGATTGCTTGTTCTTTCTTCTTATAATTCCTGACCACCTAAGAAGTTCAAGGTGTCTGAACATATGAGCTTTATGAAAAATCACAATAACCCCACTTTGAAATTCACAATAGCCCTCTACATGCAAAAATGGTGGGGCTATTGTGATTAATTAATATCTTAATTGTTAATTGAGATTTTGATCCAGTGAAGGTAGTAGTTGAAATAAGATGATATTTCAGTTTTAATTGAATTAAGTTACGCAACCTACCTTGCTTGTCTTAAGTCATGGAGAACATAGATGGGCACGGGATGAGCCCTCCATCCCTCTGCTTTCCAGTCAGCGAAGACCCCTCCAGCCCTCCACCCTTCCAAGCTAAATTATCTCCTCCAGCCCTCCAAGCTAAATTGACCCCTCCACCCCTCCAAGCTAAATTGACCCCTTCACCCCTCCAGCCCTCCACCCCTCCAAGCTAAATGATCCCCTCTAAGCTAAATTATTCCCTCCAAGCTAAATTATCCCCTCCAAGCTAAATTAATCCTTCCACCCCTCCGCCCTCCATTCAGCAAAGATCACTTCAAGGTAAGTTTACCTCTCCACCTTCCAGTCCACTCAACAAACACCTAAAACAGCTCCTACTGGATTACATCCATCCAGCAATAATTTTAGTTAATTTCTAATCGATTTTCTTTTTATTTTAGTAGTGTTCTGTTTTTGTAATTAAATAATTTTACTTTATTAAATATTGAATACATCGGAACACAATCAAAACAAAATAAATAGATTGTACAAGGATTACGGGTTCAAAATGGTTCTATTGCTCTGTAAATAGACTCCAGTCTTCCGCCCTCCGTTGAACATAAGAGCCCTCCACGTATAATAATACACCTCCACCCCTCCAGATCAACTTCAACCCTCCACCCCTCCAGCTAAACTTTAGCCCTCCACCCCTCCAGCCCTCCACCGAGCAGAATTGCCCTTCACCCCTCCATTCCTCCATTCCTCCGAGCAGATTTCACCCCTCCACCCCTCCAGCCCTCTACCAAAAATGTACCCCTCCACCCCTCCCCTCCGCCCTCCGTGGAGGGCGCTCCGCGGAGGGGGCCCATCTATGATGGAGAAGTCAAACTCTGCAAAGCAAAATCAATCCTCTGTCAATGGATTTTCAAGATGGGTTAGAAGTTTAGCGATTTCTAACACTTAACGATTAAAAGTGTGGAATAATATTGTTGAAAGTGATTGATGAAAAGATAAACAAAATTATGGAAAAGAGAACCATCCAAAATCGCGACAGTTAGCAGTTTAACAAGGAAGTTTTCACAATAGCCCCATATCACAATAACCCCACCTGACCCTATACAGTGGTCAAAATATCATTAGTCGAGGGGATGCTTTTGGGAATAATTGCTGAAGTATTAAATTTGTCAAGGTGAAATTAACGTCAGAGATGCATAATAAGGTGAGA
Source organism: Holacanthella duospinosa (assembly GCA_002738285.1). Taxonomy (NCBI): domain Eukaryota; kingdom Metazoa; phylum Arthropoda; class Collembola; order Poduromorpha; family Neanuridae; genus Holacanthella; species Holacanthella duospinosa. The sequence goes on along the minus strand of NIPM01000163.1, from coordinate 303,756 downwards.
AATAACATATCAAAATCTCAGGCACCTGGGGCAATCCGTATCCAAAATATGCAAGAGAAAGAAAAATGAAAGTGGAGAAAGCGCAAAATATTAATAGCCGAGTTGTTTTAATTTACGTAAAACGTTGGATTTAATGAATATATCGTACCAGTTTTTTTACTTAATAATTAATACATCATCCTTTAGCCGAAACAGCTTAGAAAACTTGATTTGGTAGCGATAAAGACAATGATTGAAGCAATGAGTCTTGGATTCCTTCCCAGTTTGCTTTCTCCGCCGTTCTAAGCTCTTCCAGTGAACATGACTCCCTAACCGTTCTCTATTGAGTTCAGGTCCCGAGAACATGCTGGCCAAATCATAAGTGGGATATTAATGTGTTGGAGAAAGTTCTTAGTACAGTTGAAAGTGTGAAACCTTGCGCCGTCTTGCAAATAGATCCCATTATCTTGTCATAAAGCATCAAAATAAAGCAACAGAAGTTTCCTCAGGTATCCCCGATACTTATTTGAGGCCAATCGCGGTGTTGCGACACGGAGCGGTGCTTGTCCATGAAACCTAAATGCACCCAAATCATTGTTAAATCCGCCGCCGGGATGCTGAATGGAAAAAATATGTTTAATCTTTCTTAAATCATGCCAGTATGCTGAAAATCCATTGGAGCAATCCAAATTTCACATTTTTTCATATTTCCAGATCAAATTTTTCCATTTATCTTTACGGGATATGCTTTCTCTTTCCCAGTTCAGGTTTTCCGTTTGTGTATGGCGTTCAGGGGTGGTTTCTTAAGCCTTTTTCTGCACTTTAAGATTTCCGATGAATTGAAAACGTTTCATATTGTCTGTTGGGTGTCCTTGAGATCCAAGTTGTACTTGATTTGGGCAGCTGTAATCAAATTATTGCTAGCTTTTCTGAGAATTCGACGTTCCTCTGAATTTATGAGCCACGGATTTGGTTCGCACTTTCTCTTCTTCACGGTATTTACCATATGTTTAAGGTAATTTTGTACCGATTGCTTAGATTTAACAATAATTTAATGGATTTTGACATTTGAAATTTGATTCTGAGCCATATTACTTACTTGATACTTCTGGAATTCGGAGTGCTTTCCCCCGACTGATTCTGATTAAATTTTTAACTAATTAATACACTTACGACGCCAATAAAAATATATTTACATAGTTATATTCTAGTTAGTTTTAAATTCTGAGACAACAGTAAAGGATAATTTACATTCGAAAACAGTTGACTTTCAATAAATCATAATTCATAACTTTTGACCCTTTAATCGTAAAGACATGATTTTTTACACGTGTTCCCTACATTTTCATTTTCTTTCCTAAAATCAAAAGATTTGATCCGAAAAAAAATTACTTCACGAGATACGCTGGACATAATTATAAAACAGTCACTTTCTCCAGCAAACCGCACGGGGCAAAAGTAACTTCCAATTGTTTTAGAATTATGACCAGTAATGTAGTAATGTTTTGCTTGAATCCATTGATTTGCCCTTTCTCAAACTCAGATAGACACTTTCCCTTTGGCATTTCTTATCTAAATTGGATTCAAAGTACAAAATTGTTTGGTAAAAGTTAACATTTCGCCTTATTACTACTAAATAAATAATTACCTTACTTCAAATAATGAAATAAAACCGATTCGGGCTGGTCTTCCACTATAGATTGATGCAAACTTAGATTAAAAGATTAGTGCGTATATAAATTATCACCAACTTTCTCCCGCCAAAAATTTAATTTATCGCGCTAACTCCAAAACTAATTATTCTAAAAATCTCAAATTTGGCATAGTATGATTAAATAGGCCTGTTAACATGATGAACTTTTGATTGTTTACAAATTTTTACTCTAAGTTGGATTTTTTTTTAAATCGTAGGGTGCGTATTTAAATTATCACCCAACTGTAAGTTGACTCAATTCGAAAATTATCAACTTTTACTACTTTACTCAAAGAATTGCAAATACAGTGTACCTACAAGTAGCTAAGGCTATGGGAAGATATTTTTGGCCCATGCCCTTTGCTGGAGAAAAGAGATTAGGTTTTATTTGTAGAGAAAGTTGTTAGTTTAATTTTTTTCTGAGGAAGCACTATACAGTTTCAGAAAGACAATTGAAAACTAAGATACGAAGTTAAAAAAATCAAGTCACTACTATCAATGTATCAAAAGTTATAATTTTTTGAAAATTAAAATTTTTGGATGTTCTTTTGAAACGCTCATCTCTGTTACAACTATAATTTTAGATACACTCCAAACCAGTGATTAATCTCCAATAGTTTTTCCATATCTGTTATGTAGGTCATCTAAACCAAAAGTAATCAATAGTCATACCTTCAACAGCTTTGTTCTAGTTTTATTCCACTAACATTGCTTTCTGAGTTTAGAAAGGAGTGAGAAACCAGGAGTAATAGAGAAAGCATGTAGATATGTAGCCGATATTCCTTGTAGATACCACTAATAGCGTCACCAATGGGAATTATGTCCAATTTGTCTTCCAATCCTCCTCCTAACTGATGGTTACCTTGTGTTGTGTTGTAAACTTCTGGATGAATGTCACTTATATGTTGTTGTAGTTTTAAAACTGATGTAAATGTTTTCTCACATTTTCTACAAAATCTGTTGCGAATATCGGGGATCGTAATTTTGTCCTCACTTTTGTAATCAGTTGTACTATCACCTGTGTGTAATATGTTATCAATTTTAAGTTTTTTGATGGTCCAGGAGCGTCAGTCAGTTCCCACGGACAATAAATAAATCTTATGCTGCATTTGCAGCTAGTTTCAAGACAATGTTGGCAGTGCTCTATTGTATATCGTTTTAAAGAATGAATCATTTTCAATCTGCGCTTACAATTTTATACCCCTCCACTTATTTTTATCTAACTTGGACTTTGAACGCTACCAACTGTTTCTATATTTTTTGACCTTTGGTCTCTGAATCATGGTTTGACCTACTAATTATATGTGGACTTTGGGTTTAAGTAACTGTATAGTAAATAGCTAATCCTTGTGTAAACATTAAAATTTGAACTTGTTTGTTCATGACTCAACTCGAAAGTAAGTTTGATTAATCAAAGACAATAGAGTTTAGTAAAAGGCAGTGTGTATTTGATAACAACTTACTACCTAGGACTCATTATTGTGTACTAAATCTAAAACAAAAATTGGTAAAAGAAAAGAGAGGATCTGATTATAAATTACTATTTAAAAGGCTAAATTAATTCTAAAAAAAAATCTATTGCATATTTTTTTGCATCCTATGAGTGACATAGTATTAAGATGTTACTATCAAAGACTCTTGGATGCATTAATAATTGTGGATATTTTGGGATGAATCCCCCTGCTAGATCAAAAAGACTCATGGATGCATGGGATTGCAATCGTCTCGAATTCATACTTTCCCCACACTGCCACGGCGACGGTTACAATCCCATGCATCCCCCCACTACTAACGTGGTTTAGTTTCGCGTACTCTGTGGCAAGATTTAGTGATATTTAAGTCAGCAATTTTTTAAATAGTGACAGTAATGGGGGGATGTGTGACATCGCAACCGAGCCAAGGTACGTGTCATTTAGGAACCAACCCAAAGGAGAAAGTCAAAGAAAGCATGAATGTTATTTGTCAAACTAAAGTTATTAATTTAATGAGTCCAGAGAAACCTGTGATAAAGCACATTTGAAATAGGGAAGTAAATAGATGTAGAAAACAGATTATCAAAGCTTCACAACAACATCAGACGCTATGTAGAAATATAACAAAGTCCGATAAATTTCTTTATAATTCAACATCTTGTCTCGATTTATTGTTTGTATAGATAATCATTGCAATGTCAAACAAAAAAAAATGAAGCCTACACACACAAACATATCAAATACTCACACAAATAATTATCGAAACAATGATTAATCACTGCTCCTTCAAGATCAAAGGTCAGACGAATAATTTTTAATTGAAAAAACTAAATGGTAGCGTTAATAGTGTGTCAATGTGCCAGTGAGACACGTGAACCGAAGGAAAGACAAAATGAATCTCAACATTACCACTATTATAGACACACTAACAAAAAATTGTCACCGTTTGAAGTCCGTTGTTGATAGCGCCAGATTAGCCTATCAATCAGAAGCTGCAACGCTTGAACTTGTGAAAAAATTGCAGGGTAAGAAAGAAACTTACTAATATAATTAAATTAAAAGAATGTAAATTCTGTACAATGACAATAATTTCAGAAGGCTATGGACACACCAAATAAACTGTCGAAATCATGAATATGGACACTGGTACAATCCAACAAGGTAAGTACAAATATTATATACATATAGTTCAATTATCGTTACAAAAGTATAATTTTTACAGAGTCAATAAACGAATTTGACGAGTTTCTTCAAAGTTTTAACTTTAAGATTGCCAACAAATCGATGACAGGTAAACGCCAATTGTCATTATTTATGATTGTGTATAAAACGGTACTTTAAATATATTATTTCATGACCATGCCAAACCAACTGATCAGACAAACAAATCATGGGAAATAATCACAGACGACATACACAATCCTAAGGTCAAATCTATTGACGCACTGCATTTACCGGCTATCTCCAGTTCAACAAATAATGGTATGTTGTCATTGACATATTTGTAAACTGAAAATCGACACATAAAGAGTAATAATTTATATTTCCTACCAAGCAAATATGTGCCACGTGAGCCAAGCAAGCAATATGAGGGAAGATAATACTAATAATTCTACCACAACATCACTAATGGAATCTGACTTGCATTCAACCAATAACGGTGAGTGTGTATTTTTGAACATAGTATATGAAAAGAGTTAATGTGTATTATTTAATGTCCAGGTTTTGGACATTTGACGTCTGAAACTGTATTTGATTGGGAAGATTTGGACACATTTGTTTCCGGAATCACATTTGAACAGGATTTGACCACCTTAAAAGATCTACCAGGTGAGAATAGAGCTTAAAATATTTGAATAATTCTATATTGTATATTGATTATTTTAGAAAATATTTTTATTGGACATTTTTGTTCCCCTATAGTTCAAACCGAACAGCTTCCGATTACAGCTGTAGTTCCAATAACAACAAAGGTTATTGAATCGCACATCAGTCTCCGTGCCCTTCTTCAAAAACCGCTTGTCAAGAAAACGTGTTCAAACACTTTACGCAAAGTGTCATCTAAACGAAAAAGAGGACGCCCAAGTAAGCAATACGCTGTTTCCAAGATATTGGACCATCGCATGAAGGAAAGCAAAATCGAATTTTTGGTTGAGTGGGTCGGAAAATACAGTCCAACCTGGCAACCATCTGAAAACCTGACATCTTGCGATCAAGTTCTAGATTAATATGTAAAGGAACAATCAGACGGCGACAATGAAGTCTTTAGTAACTAATTTCTTTTTAGACCACATTTTTTAATTTTACAAATAAGTAGTTATATCTTTGCTATATGATTATTTTTTGTGACAATAAAGTTGTGAGAAGACAAGCAAAGTCATATTATTTACCTTTTCAGATATTTTGATGAAAGTAGAAGTCAATTAGGCGCCTCTGAAAAGACGTCTCTAAATCTGACCAGAGTTGTAAATGATGATTATGATTTTTCTGTTCTTTTACGAATCTGAACAAATTTAATAGAAGTTGGTGTAGTGTATGATGTCGTAGCTTAGAAGAGTTACCTAACTGCAATTAATTCGAGTGCATTTATATATATTTAAAATGATGAGTAATATTTTTAGCACATAGTATATAAGCCAAGAACTGCACTAGTGTGATATTACGAAATATAAATCAATAAAGAAGGTTACAGCCCAAAGTCCAAAATCCCCATGAGATGTCAAAGTCCAAAGTCCTGGTAGGAGGTCAAAGTTCAAAGTCTTAAAAGTCCAAAAAAGTATAACAGTCCAAAGTCCACAAGGAAAAAGATGGGTATATAAAGAACAACGCAGGACATCGAATAAACACATACAAACTGTATCATGGAAGGTTACAAGCTTTGTCTTGAGAAATTTTGCCAATGCAAAAAACGTTACCCTTATCGCCCGTGGGAAATAGAGGGTACTACAAATCCGGCAAAATTAGCCAGAATCGATGAAGACACTACTAACTGTGAAAATACTATTGTCGACACTACTGACTGAAAATACTATTAACGACAACTATTTCAGATATTCGAAATAGATTTTGTAGAAAGTGGGGAAAAAAGTTTAGTTCAGTTGTCCAACTACAAAAACACTTAAGTCAATTTCACCAACAAGTATACAACACTACACAAATAAATCAACAAACAGGAGAAGGATTTGAAAAGGAATTAGACATAGTTCCACTAAATGAACCAATTAGTGAGGTATATTCAGAATATCGAGTGCATATTGAAAATGAACTACCAATATTACTAAACAGATTGTTTCGACGTATAAAAAGAAATCTGACAAATTTACTGAAATCAAGACTCGCACAAACACCAAATTACAAAGTACAATTCAACATGAAATTGCATTTTGAGAAGGAAAATGTAGATGGATCGTCGACACAAAATTATCCATTATTCAGATCGTTTCTCTTTGCAGTCAACGGTGAATATGAAATTGGATTTGTTTAAAAAAAAATGCTGTTATATTTTAACGAAACAATAGAAAATTATAACAAATGTTGCATCCAGTTGGGTGTTGAAGTCAATTATATCGTTCAACATTCTATTTGCCGAATACAACCCATTTTCGGGAGGAAATAAAAATTCTGAGTTACCCTTGACGCTGAGAAGGAAAATGAAATGTTTAATTTGTCCACCTAGTGACGATAATTTATGTTTCAAAAGGTCTGTTCATCTTCATCCAAATTTGCGCCCAGAATTTTCTCCCACAACAGTAAACGGAATTCGAAGGATGTTGCAAAAGAAGTTCTACTATGATTCACTGTTTAATAATGGAAATGTCAATTGAGAAAATATAACTTCTCCATTTACGATGAATCAAGTGAAACGGTTTGAAAAACAGAATTCCACCATTGGTTTAACAATAATTTGTTACGACGAAGACATGAAATTAAATACCACATCCTGCCAAGATGAAGGACATAGATCAGTTCATGATGTAATCCACCAAGTCGTCCGTGGCACTAATACTTCTGATCGCACGAATGACAACACAATGCCATCAATTGACTACCAGACAAAAACGTTTAGGAAAAAACAATTGGTCAATGAAGTCAGGTCAAAATGTTTTACTCTACACACGTGTAAAGAAGATTGTCCGACACGAATTGATCTTTTATTGCATCTTGGAAAAGAGCACAACCATTTTTTATTTATCAAGAACCTTCAAGCACTGTTGTATCTCACCCAAAATCGTCTGAAAGCTCATGTCTGTCGATATTGTCTTCAAGCATTTACGGAACACAATTTCTGAGCATAAGCGATATTGTGCCGAATTAGGATTACAAAAGACAAACTTTTCAAAACATCCATGTCTTAAATTTGTACATTTTCAACGTACAATCAAAGTTCCAAATATTGTATTTGCTGATTTTGAAAGTATTTTGGAAGAAGTTGAAGATTTTAATGTGTTGGAAACAAAAAAAAATTAATCATCACAAAGCTGGTGCATATTCTTGGATTTGTGTAGATCATAATCACCAAATTGTAGAGCACAAAGTTTATCATGCAACCGAGAGTAATGAAAACGTTGCTCAGAAAATGCTCAAGGAACTAATTGATTTATCACAACGATTATCTGTGGAAGTATCAGCAGCGGAAGAAAAAGCTAAGACATTGCTGATTATGACTCCAGAACTAGAAACTCAACTAAGAGATTTTAGTTTTAGACGCAGACAACACTGTTTCTTTTGTCACAAAGGATTTGGGCCAAACGATATAGTACATCGTCACCATTGTCACAGAACTTTTAAATTTGAAGGGAAGATTGACAAATTATTTTACTATATTTATTTAATTCTAATTTTTTATAGAATTGGCACATAGCTATTGTAACATGAAGGCCATACAAAAGGAAAATGAACTCGTTGTCATATTTCATAACTTCAAAAGATATGATAGCAAATTAATTTTGGAAGCTATAAATAAGGACTTGATTGACGATGTGGAAGTAATCGTATCGTCGTCTGAGAAATTTGCATGTGTGACAAACTATAAGATTTATAGATTCATATGCATTTTTCAACACAAGTTTGGAAGTTCTTGGAAATAATTTGGATCAAGCTGACTTTAAGCTCACTAAAGGCGTATTTAATCATCTGAGTGAAGAAGAATTAAAACTTCTACATGGAAAAGGAATATATCCATACAACTACATGGAGTCTGTGAAAAGATACAATGAAACATGTTTACCACCCATGGAATGTTTCAGAAACGATTTAACAGGACATGACATCGCCTCCAAACAATATTCACATGCACAAAACGTATGGAATACATTGAAAATTGAGACAATGGGACAATATACAAACGCATATTGTCTATTGGATACAGTTATACTTGGAGACTGATTTGTACGTTTAAGAAACGTCGTGTATGAAAGCTATGGACTGGATATATGTCATTATTTTTCCTTACCAATGTTAGTTTATGACGCGGCACTGAAAATTACTAGAGTGTATCTGGAGCATATTAAGGATCCAACAATGTATATCATGCTAGTACTCAGTGTGAGGGGTGGTTTAGTTACTGTTGGTGATATTAGGACGTGTAAAGCTAACAATCCACTCATGTCAGATTTTGATCCTTCAAAACCCATCATCTGGATCATAATGCTTGACGCCAATAATTTGTATGGAGCAGCATTAATCGACTACTTACCAGAGAAGGATTACCAATGGGTCGACGCAAAAGAGTTGGAAAAAATGAATATGGACCAAACAAATTATTTTCAAAATGTTCCTGACAGGGGCGTATTGGCTATTTTGTAGAAGTGGATGCAATTATACCTCCAGAGTTGCATGAAAAATTAAACGCATCTACGCCAATGCCATATAAACGAGTTATTGCAAGTGAAGAATTGTCACCAAACATGTTAGATTTTGGAGAGGATATTGGAGCTACAAATGCTACGTTCAAGACAGAGCGATTAATGGCAGATTTTCATGAGCGAAAAAATTATATTTGTCACTATCGTGTTTTAAAATGTTGGATCAAGTTGGGGTGTAAAGTGATCAAAGTCCATCGCGCAATCAAATTTACACAGTGACCATGGTTAAAACCATTTATTGATTTTAATACCAGAAAACGACAAGAATCCACAAGTAAAATTGAAGTTACCTTTTGGAAATTGGCATCAAATGCTTGTTTTGGTAAATTTGTGGAGAATAAGCGAATGCGCGTCAACATTCGTCTAATCACTGACAGAAATAGAGCCCTAAAGTATAACAAGAAGCCTACAATTCAAAATATCAAAATCATCAACGAAGATGTTGTATTAATTTCACTGAAGACATTGGAGATCACCTTGGACAGACCAATTGCTGTTGGGTCAACCTTTCTAGAACTTTCAAAAGTAATCATGTTTGATTGGTATCATGATTACTACTCAACGAAATATGGAAACAAGCTCAACTTGATATATACAGACAGATAGTTTGGTGATGAAAGTGGAAACCCAAAACATTTTTCAAGACATGAAAGACGACGAGGGTGTGAGGTTGTGAGGATATGAGCAATTTTGATCCAAACCACATCTACTTTGGACAATATCATAGTCTTAGAAATAAGAAGAAGCTAGGATGTATGAAGGATGAAATGTCAAATGCTATCATTACACATTTTGTAGTCAACAAGCCAAAGCTATATGCATTTAAATATGTAAAGGACAATATTGATTCACTCACAGGTCTAAATGTTACCAGTGAAGTTTAAAAAAAAGGAAAAGGAATTCCACGACTCGCTCTTCAACGCCAATGTCAATTTGATCATTTTGTTAACGCTATAGAAAATCCAATTCAAACACATGTGACATCAAAATCAATACGTAGCTTTGATCAAAAATTATATACTATTGAATCAATGAAAAAGGCAATTAATGGTTTTGATTTGAAACGATTTATTTTACCAGATAATGTTAATACATTAGCTTACGGGCATAAGGACATTGTATTATATTATTCTTAAAACAAATAAACTTTAACAATATCTAAAATTTGACTTCTACAAATTACACATTTTAAAATAGCAGTAGCACATACATTGCACGTGACAAAATGACGACAAGGAAAAAATACAACATTACAGTGTTTGTCTAAGCAAATTTTACAAACAATAGTGGCATCAGTTTGATTTGGGGATAAATCTTTCACCAACAATATAAAAGGACAATATGAGGTCTATTTTTCGTGTTCAGTCCAAGGGTCATCAGTTGATTCAAATTTATAAATTCCAACTCCACAATAAAAACAGCGTACCTTGTCTTCAGTTCCCAAATAAAATAATCCTGCAGCTGCCAATTCAGTTGAGTTTAATGTATGAGTCCAATTTTCAAACGATTTTAAACGTGATTCCAGTGTCACAAATGATTTAAACATTGATCCATGAAAAATTTTAACACTCTCTGTGACAATATCTATTTTTATAATGATGTATATACTGTACAACACTCTGGAAAAATTAGGTCACGAATTCTGTAATCGTTATCTTGTCGTAAATGCAAGTCGACGAATAAATCTCCGTAGTTTTTTCATTACATTCTGATACGCAGTTTCAAACACTGTATATAATTGACGTCCGTTACAATATACTTGATTTGTTTCCCGTGGATTTATCATTAAACAAATGTACTGGCAGTTTAAAGTCAAATTCCTTAGTGATTTTTCGAAAAAGTTTTGTGTCAAAAATATGATGCTGACATTACGATGATGTGACGTTCTTGTAAATGCACATGAAATTGTTTTTGATTTTGAAATTTCTTGCATTAAATCATTTAACCTTTTAAGCCCTGGATGAATTTTACCTAAGAAACCCTTAGAGCGTGCATCCTAATAGATACATATGTTTATGTATGTCGGTGAGTTTACTCGACTCCTCCTTTAGTTCATTAACATGGATGTGCATACCAATGCAACATCTCCGGATTCGTAACAATTTAGATTTTGAATGGGAAAGTCAAATTATTTTTACTTGAAATTAAGTTTACGCTTCATTAAAGCGGTTGTAAAGCCACCTACAGATGGAAAATAATATAATGATGCATAAACTACAAATACAAAAAACTTCAATAACTTTGGTAAAAGTTCGATGGCAGCGTATGTTGGTTTGAAAATCGGTGATATACCGATGTACGTTCTTAGTCATCAAAAGGTTAAAATAACAATTCGATGCTCATCTAGAGGATTAGCCAATTCTTCTGGGAGTCCTTTGTGGAACTTTATTTCGGGTATTTTTTCTTTGAGTAAATTAAAAAACGTTTCCTGATATTCAGTATAGCAATACAAAATATCATCAATTGGCACGTCAATTAATTCATGTCGACGTTGTAGAAATTGTGATGTAAGTGTTGATTTTCCAGATTGTGCACAGCCAGATATTGTCATGCAAAATGGTGCATGAAGATGATATTCAAAATCGATACCTTCCATGTTGACACCAAAAATTAAACTAACACATTATTTACCAAGTTTGGGGTTTTTAGACTTGCAGAATGACTTACTATAACACCACATATCCAACATTTTTGAACACAATCCAAATCTGAAATAAAATATATTAAGATTAAGCAAGCGAAGGGATGGCGCCATATGACACCTTAAGGGTGTCATACCTATGGCCATAGGCCATATTCTTATGCAGCCTTATGGGTTGCATACTTATGCACATAGTGCATATCCTATGCGTCCTTATGTTTACGCATATTTATGGCCCTTAGGGCCATAGGGTCAAGCGCAAAATTTGTGTAATGTTACCTTTCTGAACACGTGTCTTTCTAAAATGAATGTCCCCAATTTCCGTCTCCACTTTATTGTAATTTCGTTTAAATAAACGCAGTCCTTTTGAGTCCATTTTTAACAAATCCATTTTATCAAGTTCTGTAATTTTGTCGACGAGCTTATTACGTTTTTTTTCAAAACGTTGTTGTCGCGTAAATTTCTTTGTATCCATTTTTAGATGTTGCTCCAACGAAATTAAAATTGTAACTGAGACATATGAAGACTAATTTATTACTTTTATAGCGGATTATTAACTAAGAAATTTGGAAATGATCCGATTTATTAGAATATGGTAGGAATCGAACCGACAAAAATAAGTGTGCAGACTAGGTGAGTTATCACTTAGCCAGCACACTTACTAGTGTATTTTGTATTAAATAACTGGTAGTGATTTGGGTATAAAGTCCACTTTAATTTGGGTACTAAGTCTATTTTGAGTACAAAGTTTATTTTAATTTGGGTTCAATGTTTATTTTATTTTGGGTACAAAGTTTATTTTAATTTGAGTTCAAAGTTCAGTTTAATTTGATTACAAGGTTCAGTTTGAGTACAAAGTTCAGTTTAATTTAGGTATAAAGTCCATCTGATTTGGTTGTTATAAAAAGGCACAGAATATTTCAAGTCTTGATCAGTCTTAAACGTCAAATAGTTCAACATATTAAAAATGGATACCTGCTTGGGACACGTTGAAATGGAGCCAACCATAAAAACCCCAATTGTTTTACAAACTATGGACTATACTACAGTTTCAAATACTGAAGATATTGCTACTGATATGATACCTTTGAGTGCAGAGATTCAAATCAATGAGTTTTGACTGAAAACTTGGTACACAAAGCGAGACCATCATGGACCGATTACAATTCATATGAAACGGAAACCGCGACAATCGACAAGAGGTCAAGACATGTACGTCAACTTCACCTTGAACTGTGAAGGTAAGAAGCTAATCAAATCAATTTGTAACTACTGGTTGGCGAAAGATTTACCAATTGCGGAAATGCAACAGGCAGTCGACTACATAAACAAAGCAATCTACCAAAAAAATTTTCATAATATACTTTGTTAGTATTTTAGAAAATAAAGTTTAAAAAAAATCCTATATTGAGCATATAATTTAAAAACATTTTAAAGTTTGTTTACCGCTATTTGTGTAGCACTAATTCTTGTCTGTAGTAACTCCGTTTTAAAATTCCATCTTGGTCACCAACGACATATGTCACTGGGTTTGTATTTTTTACCCGGACAATTTGGTATAGCTTGTCCTCAAAATTTGTAGAGTAGCCCTTTTCAAATACACTTTTCACGAACAACGTGTACATTTAATCCAATGTTTAATATTGCAAGACTGGAAGTAGGTTTTCGTTTTCTGTACAAATTATTCCAAACTCGGAACTCTGTTTCTTTATTTACACTGGATGGTGTACATTTGATACTTGTGTGATTGAAATTTTGATAAACATTTTTAAACTCTAGAAGCTTTTGTACAAAACGTTTTGTATTATTTTCCGTCATATAACGTGAAAATCGTTGAAATATCGTTCGAATGAACCTTTCCACAAAGGAACACTTGTGAGGTAAATGTACCACAAATTGTTTAATATTATTATCCAAACAAAATTGTTTCATTTGTTTCCCGATAAATTCTTTTCCCTCATCAGATTGTAGATAAATTGGCTTGCTACCAGAACGTTCAATTATTAATGTCAGAGCAGCTAATACTTGTTCACATGTCTTTTTACGAATAGTTTCCATCCATGCCATTTTACTAAAGAAATCGACTACGGCGACAATGTAACGTTTTCCATAATTAGACTTGCTATATTTTTGTATGTCGATTAAATCAATGCCCCAATTATTATTTTGTCCTGCCACGTAAATTAATCTGCGTGGAATTTTTCGATTTGAAGGGAAATGTAGACGATATCCTTTGACTCTTAGTAGAGCTTCTTGGACATTTTTCTTTCCTATAAATTTATTTGTTTTGTAAAAGTTGGTTGCACTCGAGTAGGATCCTGGATTTTTTGTATCCTTGTATGCTTTTGTTATATCCTCCATGGTATATTGAATACTAGTTTATGAAACGTCATACATACTCTTTTATATGACGTCACTTAACAAACTAAGAGACAGTACAATTTCAACCATCAAGCAGTAAACATGGCTACTACGAAAAGAATTATACGTAACAAAAAGTTCCTCAAAAGATTGATAAAAACCACACAACAGCGTAATGCTCTCATTACCACGGCAACCACCTACGAGTTGAAAGCAATTTGTGAAGCAATTTTGAATGTGGGGAATCGAAACGTTCCAGTAAATCAAAATACTATAAGACGATTAAAACCATACAGGGTGTCGTTGAACAAGTTGGCCTTTGCAAACCCACAACCAATTGCAACTAGAAGGCTTTTGATTCAAAAAGGTGGATTTTTACCTGCACTAATTCCTGCTGTACTTTCATTTCTGGCTGCAAATTTGTATGGGCTAAACGTATGAAACTCGTGCCAGAAGCTCTCTACCACAAATTACAATTACAGAGCAAACAATTTGAAGACGTGAATGTCAGAGAACCAAAGTCGTTTTTGAATGATCGTATCGCAAACGATTTGAAAATATTATTGTATCAAGACGCGAATCGTGCACTTATAAATTCAGTTGAAAGAAAAAACAAAATACCAATCATGGTAAAAGATGTGTCAAAGGATCAAGAACCCAAAAATACTGAAAAGATTAGTAACATGACTGGAACAAATTTTTCCTCTCCATTGCCACATGTAGATAATGCAAAAGCACCACTAATATATCTACATTTAAAGAAACTGGATATTGTACCAAATGCTACCAATGAGGTTGTTATAAGGGGAGTACCTATACATGGATCAATTTACACCGATATACTTCGCTCTCTATCGGGTTCAATAGCCCCTTATCAAGCAATTGGTTTGGATCAAGTGATTGGTGAAATTCAAAAAGGAATTATTCCTCGCTCCATATTTTCAAAACCAGTTTACTCTACAATCAAACTTCCGGATGAAAATATTTACACTCCATTGACGACTAGGTCCAAGAAAATAAAATGGCAAAAACTACAATAGAATTTATGTTTTTTTTTATTATTTTTTTTTACAACATTGAATTACATGATTTGTAGTACATTTTGTAATTGATTTTGAATTAATAAACAGTTTCTGTACTAACCTAAAAACAATTTTGTCGTTTTTGTTATAATTATTATTTAAAATACAATATATAGTAGAGAATGGACATCCAACAAATCTCTTGTACAAGAAAAAAATGACAAAATGTCCACATAAATTTGATCCTGGTCCCTGTAGACATTGTTTGTTTTCTAACACGTTGACACCCAGCCTCAGTGCAAAGTTGGTAAAATGTGTAGAATAATCTCCAATTCCCTGACCGTAGCTACAAAAGAATTCCAATTCAGCTTCCAACCGTTTCACGTGTATTCCAATCCAATGCTCTCCATCTTCGTCTGAAGTTTGATTATTTACACACAAGAATAGTGGATAAATATTTACGTTCAAACTATCCAAATGATCAGCAGGGACGACGTCATACTGACAACGTCTTCTTTTTAGAATTATTTGCATGTTGTTATAAATCTCCATGGTATTCATTCTTTATTCTCTTGAGTAGTCTTTGAAATATATTTGCTTGTCCTTGTTTATGTAGTAGACTGACTCGTATTTAGCGTACACCACTACTGATATAGTACTTCTGATTGCACTTTTGAAACATAGATTAATTGATACGTTGCCAAATTTTGGAAGGCAAAATGTCTCTGTTATATGACGAATGTTGAACACATGCAAAATTTTTCTATTCTTGTACTCGCTTAGTTTAATATCAATTCCACTGTCGCAATTACTTATTCCTAGGTTGTCAAACAAAGATAAATATGACAGCACAGCTTTGTTTTCTTCAATATCCAATATCTGCAGTTTGTTCAGTCACTGTTTTTCCATTAGCTTTTACATTCAGTTGCGTGAATTCAAAATGGTTAAAGACAAGAGGGTTTGTTTCATATGATCCATGCAGTGCTGTACTGTCCACCATACCCACTAAAATTCTATCAGGCAAATGTCCAATGATTAAATTTTCATTGGTGTTTTGAAAGGTTCCAATTGGTAGAGAGTATGATTTCATGTCAACCATACGATTAGGCTAGATGGCAGGATTCCCACTTTCCAAATTTTTCAAATGTGCTAGTGGAATGGAAGAAAGTAACGTGTGTTTCTTGATCAAGAGTTTCGCTTCCATTATTTCAAATTTGACATTGATCGCTCCCGATCCCACACAATGAATGCAAAAGTCATCTGGTACTCGGTAGAGTTGGACTCTTACGTCAACACTAGGAATTAAAAATCTTGGTTGTGTGAATAATTCAGTATATAGTCTTCCAGCCATTTCAAAAACTTTACTACCGTCGACCAAATCTTTTCGTTTTAGCCATCCTGCGTCTGTAGTACTAATCTCAGAATCTGTCTTTGTTAACATTGCCGCTTCACCCAGAGACTTTTAAAAATTTCTAGAATATCCCAAGAAATCTTCAATGTAGCTCCTGTAAGGATAGTGACTGCATTTACTCGTAATTTCCATCTCGTTGAGATGATCGGTAACACGTTCAAACATTGAATGAAGTAAATTGTTAACTGGTGCATATGTTAGGATGTCTGGATCAACAACAGATGCAAGATTAGTTCCGTCAGGTCTTGTAAATTTTCCTCACATAAAGTTTTGACTCGGCAAAATCAATATACTGTAAATCATTGCTTGGAATAAAAAAAGTGATTGGAGCTGTACGCTCAGATACACTGTTCGAAGGATGACATTCAACTATTGTTGATGAGTTTATTGTAATATCATATCCTGGTTCTGTAAACAAATCAGTTTCTGCACGGACATAATCAATTCGCTGTGCCCTGTTAGGATTTCTACGAGCCATTTTTAAAATATTGACTTTAGATGTTTCTTTATCTTTTTTTTTGTAGTAATGCGTTTCTTCTTAGATTTTTCACCCTTCAAGTTGTTGGTTACCCTACGTTTCAAATTTGTGTGCGTCCGATGAACACCTGAGCCTGACTAATTTAAAAATTTGCTTCCCAACATCTTTTATAGCTTGTATAAAATTGTCTCGTAGACTATCAAGAACATTTTTGTCATTTTGTAGAACATCTCTGGCGACATTTTTAAGGGCTGTTTTTGCGTGTGGTAATATGAATTTTTTTGCGAGTGGTAGTAGTTTTCTTCCCAGTGAACTAAAAAAGGATCCCAATCCAGACCCATGTGGTCTTAGTAAATTTGGTCTATAGTACACAATTCTTTCTTCTGTTCCTCCACCATATTGAGGACTGTAGAATTTATATAGCTCGTCCACGTCGTAGTTATACATTTTTAATATCTTCTTTGACGAAAATGAAGTGTTGCCGCGAACGTTCCAGAGCCGAATGGTAAAGTGTCGCCAGTCTCACTTCTTATATACATATGTACGTAACCGATTAGTGACGAGGATAATGGTACATACTGCAAATGTTGGAATTCATGAGTTGTAACTTCACCATCTTGGCCTTTATAGTTTACAATTCTCAAGACAGGTGCCATCTGACTTCCAATGTGCTGATTGTCAACAATGTTTGCATATATGAACATCCGTGTTTGTCCATAGTTAAATTGATGGGTGAAGCGTCCTAGCACATATTCACTTTCAAATGTCGAATCCTTTTTGTCGACACTATATCTTGTCTCTGTCATTCCTAGAATTGCACTAATTTTGGGATCTAGAAGAATGTGAATTGTATCTTCACCCTTTCCACTATAATATTTGAGTGCAATGAAACTTCTCTGTTTCATTACTTTCAAAAAGTCTGGATACTCATTCATATATACAACTAAATCTTCCAGAGAATGTATATCGCGACTCAATTGAAGCTGTGTAGTCTTACACTTAACACGGACCATTGTGGTTGATGGTGTAGTACCGTCGCTCAGGTATTTCTTTTCTACATCGTCGATATTTGAGGTTGTTTCTCGTGACTTAAAGTACATATTTGCTGGTACTAGCACATGATTGTCTGTTACAAAGTCTATATTCGATGCCATGTTGGCAACTATATGCAAATGTTGATCGTAATGAGTGATTGTAAACAACAAATATCCAGCTGGACAGACCGCAGTTTTGTTTATTTTAAAACGTATTACAAAATCCTTGTTATACAATCTCCGCATGTCATCTAGTTGATTTAGTTGTGGATCGTGTGCCATAAACGTATTGGCAACATCAGAAAACTTCAGGTCCTTTACATGTTTCGGTGCGACTCGTGATGCATTATGAAGTATTAAATTTTTCTCAACTTGATGTTTTCTTAGAGCGACTTTATAAGAAAATGCTGTTAGTTCGTATTCAATATTTTGGACTAGGTCAACAAAAGATACAATATCCTGTTTTGTATATACAGGAACTGATGCATATTTAACAACAGTCCAATGGTTATTCCCTGTATCAGACTTGGTAGACTCTTGCATACGAAACTGTGACGTTGGGATAATTTCATATGAATACGTTGGATCCATCTTAGTATACTTGGAATTGTCCAGTGAAAAAGTGGAAGTTTGGGATGATGAAGTAAATATAATGTCATCTACACCTGCATAATCAACCTGGTCCCATATTTTTATACCCTTCTTCAAATATGGGGTTTCGAATGTATGTGTGCATTCTGCCAAAGCGACTTCATAAAGATTGGTGTTGAGATTTAATGAGGCTGATAGTTGATTTCTAAAATTAGATATTGTGTTGTCTGGGAAATAGGCTGGTGAGGAGTCACTTTGTAGATGCACGTAAAAGTTATCCATTGTGATGATGAGTTGATGCTGCCTTGGAAATTTTTCAGTTGTTCATTATATACCCTCCCAACAAAATTTTACATATTGCTTGCAGTCCCGTCCAGGTTTTCCACACTATATTTCTGAAGCGATGCCAATGTTTCTTTATATCATAGTGCAGTTGTATACATGCGCTCTGTAAGTTGCTTGAATCTGTTCGTTGTAAATTGTTATTAATCTCTTGAGGTCCTCGTGCTCTACATTGTTTGTTCATTTGGACAACGTTCTTAGTCGACGCCATGTTTATAACTGATGTATATATCACCTTGGTCGTCTAAATATACTGTCCGTTTTCTTTTCTCTAGAGGGCTGAGACACGTCTGTTTTAACATCCTATCCTAGGTTTGCTATTGCCACACAGACCCAACATGGTTTTCCACAGCGCTTTTCTGGATCCCTATTTCTTATATCATAATGGAGTTGTGAAAATCCCTCTTGTGTTGCTTGCGTCCGCCTTCTCGATTCTCTTCGTTGCTTTAATGTTTTAAACTCTAGCGAATGTTCTAACTGTAATGACAATTCTACTCTTCGTTCCTCAAATTTGCTGGAGATTTGCGTACTTTGTTTGGCACGATATTTCTCGTACGACTCCATTTTTGCTACTGATATGATTTTTACATTAACTAATGGTTAAATGTGTATTGTATTTTGATTTTCCTACATTATATTTTACGACAGATAAACCTATGCTTTCTCTTTTGGTTCTGTTCCTAAATGACACGTACCTCGGCTCGGTTGCGATGTCACACATCCCCCCACTACTAGTGACTTTACTTTGCATTTGTCCTTTTGCTACAATGGAAGAATGGGATAAGTTATTAAGTTTGTTAGTCAAAGTGCGGACATACACTGTCGGATAAAACTCAAAAACAAAATCATCAGGACCATTAAAAGTGTTAACAAAAAAACATTCGTTGAAGAAAAAGCCTTATCCAGACATCAACCTTGGCTAACTACAAAGCCGAAGAATATTGTTATCCATGGATTGTGGGATTCTTCTATTAATGAAGAAAATTTTAGTGCAAAGGTTAAAGAATTTTTTCACAATGTGTTGGAAATTGAAGTGATCCTAGTGAAAACTTATATACTTGGTGAGTTGTCCACAAGGAAACCAATTCTTGTGGAATTGAATTCTCTTTCAGAAAAATTACTCGTTTATCGTAATTGTTGGAAACTGAAGCATAGGCTGAGCAACGTGAGTTCCAATCACCACAGTTTTCAATAGTGGATCATTTAAGTAAATTTGAAAGAGTACAAAGATCAAATTGGTACCAACGCCTACGGGAGGAAAAACGGAAAGGTAATAAAGTCAGGTTTAAAGGTGGACAATTATTTGTAAACGGGACACCAGCAGTAAAAATAAATGATCATTATTCCAATCGCAAAGTGGCTAATAAAAGAAACATAACAGTAAGAAGTCAAATCAATTCTGCTGAAGTAAGAAGTCAAATCAATTCTGCTGAAATTCTAGCGCAATTTCAAATACTACCATGTCAGACAACTGCTGACAGCAATTCTTATTTGGACGAAAATCCTCGTTTGGAAACTCCGATGTTACCAATATCAATATTGTGCAAGAATCTAGAGTTGGATATAAAAAATCCACCATCTCCACTTAAATCGTACGTGAAACGACTTGCCCCTACAATACCAACTCAAAAAAATTTACATGTGACTGATTCAAAAGTGAATCAAGATTATTCAACAATTGAAAACAGTGTTATCTCGAAAGTTTTCAGTGTTATTGGAACAGAAACATTACTTGCCGCATTTGAACAACAAAATTCATCAAAGAAAAAATCATTTATTAGTTGAAGTCTTAACTTATTTAAAAAATAGTCAAGTTATGAATCATTTATTACTATTAGTCTTAATTTATCTAAAAAAATTATTAAATTCAACATTATGTATTTTATTTCGAAGACAAAATTTAAAAAATATAACGGGAAGGATGTTACAACTATAATCTTAGATACATTCCAAACCTGTGATTAATCTCAAATAGTTTTTTCATATCTGTTATGTAGGTCATCTAAACCAAAAGTAATCAATAGTCATACCTTCAACAGCTTTGTCCTAATTTTATTCCACTAACATTGCTTTCTTTGAGTTTAGAAAGGAGTGAGAAACCAGGAGTAAGAGAGAAAGCATGTAGAATACTCCTGTTAAATATCCACTCAAAAGCAAATAAAGACTAACATTTTACTTCAATTTTAACTTTAATTTAGTGGCCCAGCACAGCTAAATGCATTGTATAACAATTTCTTAGTACATCGTCTCAAAATAACATACAATAATTTCAATTTTCAAAAAATCATAACTTTTGTTTTAGTGATCGTAGTCTTGATTTTTTTACGTGTTCCACTACTTTTGAATGGTTTTTTGAAACTGCTAACACTTTCCCCGAAAAAAAAAATCCAGTCAAAATGCTGTTGACCATCAATTACTAAGGCACTGCTTTCCCCAGCAAAGGGCATGGGCCAGAAATATCTTCCCATAGCCTTATCTATTTGTAGGTACACTGTAATATGTAACACTACTCTAACCCTCTCTCCCCCCCACCCCCATGTCAATCTTGTGATAAAATTTGAGAAAAAAAAATCCCCCACTTTGTACAAATTGGCAAATATTATGTGCAAACTGTTTCAACAGAGGTAGTAAAACGAATTGGAATTTTAAACCATGTAATAGTTTACAGGTAGGACCAAATTTATATCCCGATCCTTTCTTTTGCTTTCACTGTCTCAATTTATTCCTATGTAGTACGAGACGGTTTGAAAGGAACTAATCGCGCGAAATTAAAAAGTTGAAACTGACTTGAAAATTAAAAGTGTAAAACAATTTTAGCAAGTAATTAATTCCAATTACTTGAAGTGACTTGTCCGGACTTTTCCAAGTTGAAAATTTTGAAGCGACAGAGTAAGTTGAATAGCTAATAATTTTTTGTTTACAAGTTTTTCAAGCACAAAAATGTAAAAATTTAATTTTCAGGGTCATGCCACTCAGAGTTTGCTCCACTGCGAAAAGGACATGGATGACCATGGCGTATTTGGAAACAAATAGTCCAGCGAAGGTTCGAGAAAATTGTCCTTTCAATTCACCCCCACCGGATCCGAAAACAATCAAAAAACAAGAAGAAAATTCCAACTCACAGGAAACTCGAAAAGGATCTCATAAGAAGATTTATCAAAGAACTCCATTGTCTATAACGAATAAACAAAACGTGGAAATTAGTTTAACAGAAAATCCTGAATTATCTGCGATTGGGAGAAGTAGACATCTTAAAATTCCGAAAACCACAGTTTTAAGAACATTGAAGGAACTGGGAATCCGACCATTTCATCCAGTTTGGGTTCAGAAATTGAAGCCTGGGGACACAGAGTCACGGTAAAAGATATAAAAATTAAGAAACAGTTGGAAATTGAAAGGCTACATAGTAGTTTTGTTTAATGAAACTAGTTGAATAATCCTTAACCCAATTACAAAGTAATATGCAATATCACTACGTAAATTTTACTTTATTCGTAAAATCCTAACAAATATTATTGGTTTTCCTTGCTGGATTTACTAACCTGTAGGCCATTTGCATCAATGCAGGCTTGAAATCGACGAGGAACCGAACGACATAATCGTTGAAAATAAGCCAGGTCGAGTCCCTCAAACGCTTCACAAACAAACTGTTGCAACTGAAAAAGGTTGGTAGGATTTGAGCGATATACCAGTTGCTTTTAGTAACCCCACAATCCATAATCACACAGTGTGAGGTCAGGAGATCGGGGTGGGCAAAGTATCCCGCCACCACGCCCGATCCAATTACCAAAAGTGACATCCAAATAATCTCTAACGCTATGTGCGAAATGAGGCGGTGCGCCATCCTGCATAAAAAATTGCTCCTGGAATTCATACATAAGAAGTAGTCTAGGGTAAAAATATTTTTTTAGCATATGCAAATATCCTTCTGATGTGACGGTACAGGGTTTGAAATTTGGCCTTTCATACTTCCTTTGTTCATCGTGGAAAAAGTAAGGACCGATCAATCCTTGAGCTGAAATCGCTACCCAGACTGTTAGACTTTTTGACTTCATCTGTACTGGCTTCTTGATGTGTGGATTCTGAACAGCCCAAACAACTTCACTCCGTCGATTGACTGTTCTATCAAGATTCAATGTAGCCTCGTCAGATCACCAAATTCGGTCCACCAAATCTTGTGTTTCTATAAACATTTCCATCATCCGGTGGCAAAATGCATTCCTACACAATTGTGGTCACCAATAGTATAAATTAAACTTAAATCAAATCTTCAAGAAATAGTCAAGCTTAGCAAAGTTATAATCTAAAATCTACAAAGTACTAAGCGCTAATTAATATGAACAATGGTGTTACTTGTTACCTGTAAACTATGACTACCATATTAATGAGATAATAATAAATAATGTTTATAAAGTTGTTGAAATATTACTGAGGAGTCTGATTTAAGTTAATAATTTTTTAGTCACAGTAACAACCTTACTAACCTACGACATCGAATTCAGAGCTTAAGAGAAAGTTGACTTTCTTCTAGAGATATAAAGTTGGTTTTACCCGTACATAAATTGTAATAACTTTCTAGTTAAAAGAGTAGTGAATAACACTAACAGCAATCTTAATAATAAGTCAGGAATATCAACTGGAGTTGATTTGAGCGAGCGGTTTGCAAAAACTTTAAAACCAAAAACTTTTTCCAAAGGTTTTGTAAACGTTGATTCGTAAGGACTGTGACGCCCGTTGTAGACGTAACTTTATCCTAACTCTCCCGTCACTCTTCGCGTTGCCATAACGTCAACTGTCACCGTGTTAGCGCATATTGAGGTTGTTTGACCACAACGCAGAGTTATTTTAACGCTAACCTAATTGTTAAAGTTTTCTTTAAGCCCGATTTATACTTAATGTCATTCGTCATTCATTCGAATGCATGCAGTATGATTGATGAATTTTGTAACAAATTTTGCAATCTAATTTACCTCGACAATTAAGATTTTTGCAAAATTTGTTGCAAAATTTATCAATCATACTGCATTTCATTCGAATGAAGGACGAACTCAGAGTATTGAACCCTTAGTTACGGCTATTAAGATAGAGGAGCCAAATTTTTTTTTAGTTTTGCTACTATGGTGATTTTCAATTTCACTTAATTTTTTTAATTCTCATTTATTTCACTTTATTCTTAAGAAGAGGATTTACTTGGATTCCAGTCTACCGTTTCTCCAATAAATTGATTTCAGTGAGAGTTAACATTCCCTTTGCTGAAAATTTATAGTAAAGTTGTTTTATATGGTATTCAACTTTTACTTTTAGTTTAATATGTAATTAATTATTTACCGGTGCTGTTCTCTGGCTGAATCCTTTTCAAAAGAACAACTGCAAAACTTACACTTAATTGGCATGACTAAATCACGTAATTATACTAATTGAAACTTTGAAAAAATATATAACTTACAATTACAAGGGATACAATGAAAATAATATAATCAAAATCTATTTGCCTATTAAACTATTGATGGAAGTGATTTTTCAACTGGAAGTCTAACTCAGACTTCCAAATTCCAGTATCTCCAAACAAACAAGTCAACAAACTATTTGGCCCCTCTATCTTAATAGCAGTAACTAAGGGTTCAATACTCTGAGAGGACGAATGATATTAACGCCCGTTGTACACCTAACTCTAAGGTGTCCTTCCTCCTAATGATTCTTCTGAGGATTTTTAAAATTTCAATTTATACCTTACGTCACTGTAACTCTACGGTTGCTCGGGTGATGAGTCGAGTGATATTTCACTTTAGAGAATCAATTTACAGTTGCCGTAACGCCTCACTTCCTCCGTCACTTTCTCTAACTTAAACAAAGTTGATAGCCAACCAACTTTACGACAGCGCAAAAATAATTTAGAGCTCGTCTGAAGAAAACTTTAACGATTAGGTTAGCGTTAAAATAACTCTGCGTTGTGATCAAACAACCTCTAAATGCGCTAAGAGTGACAGTTGACGTTATGGCAACGCGAAGATTGACGGGAGAGTTAGGATAAAGTTACGTCTACAACGGGCGTTAACGCCCGTTGTACACCTAACTCTAAGGTGTCCTTCCTCCGAATGATTCTTCTGAGGATGTTTAAAATTTCAATTTATACCTTACGTCACTGTAACTCTACGGTTGCTCGGGTGATGAGTCGAGTGATATTTCACTTTAGAGAATCAATTTACAGTTGCCGTAACGCCTCACTTCCTCCGTCACTTTCTCTAACTTAAACAAAGTTGATAGCCAACCAACTTTACGACAGCGCAAAAATAATTTAGAGCTCGTCTGAAGAAAACTTTAACGATTAGGTTAGCGTTAAAATAACTCTGCGTTGTGATCAAACAACCTCTAAATGCGCTAAGAGTGACAGTTGACGTTATGGCAACGCGAAGATTGACGGGAGAGTTAGGATAAAGTTACGTCTACAACGGGCGTTAACGCCCGTTGTACACCTAACTCTAAGGTGTCCTTCCTCCTAATGATTCTTCTGAGGATTTTTAAAATTTCAATTTATACCTTACGTCACTGTAACTCTACGGTTGCTCGGGTGATGAGTCGAGTGATATTTCACTTTAGAGAATCAATTTACAGTTGCCGTAACGCCTCACTTCCTCCGTCACTTTCTCTAACTTAAACAAAGTTGATAGCCAACCAACTTTACGACAGCGCAAAAATAATTTAGAGCTCGTCTGAAGAAAACTTTAACGATTAGGTTAGCGTTAAAATAACTCTGCGTTGTGATCAAACAACCTCTAAATGCGCTAAGAGTGACAGTTGACGTTATGGCAACGCGAAGATTGACGGGAGAGTTAGGATAAAGTTACGTCTACAACGGGCGTTAACGCCCGTTGTACACCTAACTCTAAGGTGTCCTTCCTGCGAATGATTCTTCTGAGGATGTTTAAAATTTCAATTTATACCTAACGTCACTGTAACTCTATGGTTGCTCGGGCGATGAGGNGATTCTTCTGAGGATGTTTAAAATTTCAATTTATACCTAACGTCACTGTAACTCTATGGTTGCTCGGGCGATGAGGCGAGTGATATTTCACTTTAGAGAATCAATTTACAGTTGCCGTAACGCCTCACTTCCTCCGTCACTTTTTCTAACTTAATCTTTTTAACACAGACACAAAGTGGCTTAAAGGCAGTTAACTGTCTTTTGAATCTTTTCAACTTATTCATTATAAATCTTTTTCTTTGATTCTGTACGATCAAACACGATGCTAAAAATTAAATAGATTCATTGCACTAAAAGGACTAGAAAACAATGAGATTTGTATAATAACAATTTGTTATGAAGAAGTTATATACAGTGCACGACGTTTATAAGAGCATCCTTTATAAGAACATTCGGGTTATAAGAGCAGAGTTTGGCGGGTTTGGTTTGCTCTAATGCATTTAGCATGGGACATTAACGCGTTATAAGAACAATGTATATAAGAGCAAAACGGTTATAAGAACTGCCTTTTGCTGGGTAATTTTTGAAGCGGGAGTTGGATATAAGAGCAAAAGTCTAATCTCAAACAAAAATAACCTTTTTACATCTTCAATTTATAAAAGTACCACTTTAAATCATTTCAGTTGAAATGTCGTTGTTGTAAAATCTTTACAAAACTTTAAATAGGAATTAAACAATTGCAATTTTTGACGAAATTGTCGATGATAATTACAGTCGATAACTTTATTTATGATCTATACCATAATATAGATTTTCTTTTTATAAATTTTGCAAAAAAAAAATTTTTTTTTGCCATATACTTTTTATAAGAACATCCTGCTCTTATAAGCGTTGTAAGAACAAACGGTTATAAGAGCAGCATTTCCAGGCGACGGAGGGCAGCTATTATAACCGTCGTGCACTGTAATTATTTTTCAATTGAAAATATGAACCATTGATTTGGTGGTTCTAAATTATAGCCCTTCACTTTACATTTGTCAAAATTTTACATGTAATATTTATTATTATTATAAAAAAAATAACTGAATGATCAGTTGCAAAATTGGTTTGATTTAATTTTTCTTCGTTTCATTTTTCTTATCGATTGGCTAAGTAGATTCTAACTTAATACGAAATGAAGCATTTACTGAAAATTAAAAACAATAGAGACCATTATTTCCTTCCGACTTATTTTAATGAAAGGATTCAAATATCTACCTATAACCTTAGCATTTAGATTTAAAGATTTTGGTTTCAACTCAATTTTATTGTACTACCATTTCGGGCCCCAGCTGTTTTCGATTATTTTCGAAAAAACCTGGTTTTGGTCTCCCCGACGGGGTGTAAATTTTTTCACACCAAATTTTGTAAAATCCAACAGGGAGAAAATTTTTGCACATCAATTTCTGAAAGTGATTACGTCACACACAATTTGCAATATTGTCGACGTTTGTTGACGGTGCGCTTTTATAAAGTGATCACCTTCAAAGAGATTCGGCTATGGTTGATGGCGGCTATGTATCAATCCATTTATATCATTAAAATAGATAACTTTTGAGGATTGTAATTCCGCTCACGGTAATTCGGTATTGGCATAGCGGTAATAATTTAGAAGAAACTTGCATATTTGATGTCAGCTATATACCAATGCGTTTATATCATTAGACTAGCATATTTTTCTATTTAGCTATACTGATCCCGGTAATTCAATATTGTCTTAGTGGTAACAATTTAAAAAAAATGTTTATGTTTGATGGTTGCTATGTACTAATGCACTCATATTACAG
The DNA here is from genome assembly GCA_002738285.1 of Holacanthella duospinosa. Classification (NCBI taxonomy): domain Eukaryota; kingdom Metazoa; phylum Arthropoda; class Collembola; order Poduromorpha; family Neanuridae; genus Holacanthella; species Holacanthella duospinosa. Next base: position 276,120 of record NIPM01000163.1, on the reverse strand, counting down.
TGGTTTTAGCTTAATGTCACCTCCGAGGGAGCCAAAAAATCGGTTGACAGTAGGCGGAGTTGACAATAGCCGATAATGGCAACTGACTGATAATTCAAAGATTAGGTGACATAAACCGAAGTTCCTGGTTTTAGAGGCGCATTTTATGATACGATTTATTTTACAGTTTTGAAGTTAGTACCTGAATTTGGAATACTCTAAAAGCAAATTACTTCTTAAAGTAATCAGCAAGGTTTTGTTGCATTTTGCCAGTAAAATGGTTTTGAGATATTATCTTGTCAGAAACTCCCAAACTACTTGTTTGCAAAGTTCTTCACTTCCAATGTTGCTTATCATTAAATTATTAAATTATAAAAATTACTTCAAAAATTAAAAATTAAGTACAAAATATCTGATTATTGGCTAAGAGATTATTTGAACCACAGAACTCAATTTGTTGATATTGAAGGAGTACACTCAAATGTCTTGATTTATGTATAGGACTAATACAAGGAAGTGTCTTAGGCCCTTCCTTTTTTACACTGTTTATAAATGATTTTCCTGAAGTTCTGAATCATAGTGACGTAGAGATTTTTGTGGATGATACCAATCTGATATTCTATGGTAGTACAAAATAATTAGATGTGTTACGCACTAGGATTAATGACGAAATGAGTAATGTAAAAATATGGATTAAAGAAAATTCTCTTCACCTAAATGAAGGTAAAACAAAACTTTTACTAATTGGAAATTCTTATACCTTGAATAAAATTCCTACTTTCTATGTTACTGTTAATGATGTTAAGATTTTCCCCGAAAATTACTTAAAATGTTTAGGTCTTGTACTTGACCCGGTTTTATCATGGGAAAACCACATCAATAATATGATTCGTAATTGTTATTACAGAATAACTAGTCTTTTTAAAATTAAGGATTTCATTTGTTATAAAGACAAGTTATTATTAGCTAATGCTTTAGTTATGTCTATTATAAGATAAATGTCTACCATATGGGGAACTGCAAAAATTAAATATCTGAAAAAAGTCGAACGTGTAATAAGAACTTTCGGTAGATTTGTTACATCTACAAGGAAATATGATATAGTTTTTTCAAAGATTACTGACGAATTAATGTGGCTATTCCCAAAACAACTAAATAAGTTTAGCATTCTATGTAATTTTTATAAGTTAACTCATTTTAAAAATATAGAATTTTTCAATGATTACTTTCAGTTCCATTCTGATATTCATAACTATGAAACCCGATTTTCGAAGGATTATATTAGTACATATTATGCAGTTAGGAATAACCAATTTTCAACATTCCAAGAATTATCAGTTCATCATTGGAATAGACTTCCTACTTACATCAAAAACAAGCCTAATTTTAACTCATTTAAATGTTCTCTTAAATTATACTTACTCACTGAACAAAACAAAAACAAGTTCAGAATGATTTCTTAAATTTGTTGTTTAATGTGAATACTAAGTACATTCGTTATTGTTATTAATATAAGTTATAATTTTAAGTATTATCTTATGATTAATTATCACTACATGAGTGTAAAACCCTTAAAGGGGAACTTATGTTTAATAAAAAAAATTAAAAAAAAAAAAATTAAAACTTTAAGTTTCTCAATCCTAACCATGTGCCCATCTAAAGTTGGCATAATCGCGGTTGGAATAAACCCGCGATTGCGGGTGAGTCTTAAAAAAAATAAACTTTCACGATCGAGAATCTGATAGCAGAATACAACAAATAGGTTAATGAAACAGTTCCCCCAAATGTCTCTGACCGCCCACACCATTTATTCAAACGCGAGTATATTCTGGGTCAGTTTCCATTAAAGCGTGGTTATGTGCCATACATTCTCTTCAAATGGGATGACAATAGGCGGAGGTTGACATTAGGAGGTGTGACAATAGGCAAAGTATTTAGTACACGAGAGCATGGAGTTTACCCGGGGGAAAGCCAACAGGGTGACAATAAGCGAAGTGTGACATTAAGGGGTAGTGACATTAAACTAAAACCACTGTATTAAAATTACAAGTTTTGGAAGGTTGAAATTCGGTAATACCGGTAATACGATATTAGCAAAACGCTAATTATTCCAAACGAATATGTCTGTGTTTGATGACAGCAATGTGCCAATCTATTCATGACATTTTATTAATAATTTTTGTTTTTAATTCCGTTCTCGCTAATTCGATATCTATGTAGCGGGATTCATGCTTGTAATCACCATGGTGCTAAGGAAATATAATTTTTTTTTATTGTTTCTTTCAAATCTGATTAAGCTTAATCTGAAATAAATTTAATGTGATTAAGCTTGTGTGAACTAGAACAAGATTTTCTTTGATACTTCTGTCACCAAATCACGAAATTCCTATACTCAAATTCCTGTTTCCTCAGAGGGTTTTCTATCTGCTTATCGATCACTTTGAATGAAGGAGTAATGAATGTGCCACAATGTAACAGTTTAGAATAGAAAATAATTTAATCTAAGAACTGGCAACAGCGGAGGGTGTGTAAAAATTTTCTCCCTGATGGTCCAAAACGAAGGCGGCACCTCTCAATAATTTTATCCCACGACCTTATGGCCATGTTCTTTATTTCAGCTATTACGGCCTTACTAAACGCCAGACCACTTAGATATTATCAAAAAGACGTAGCTGAGCTCAATAGGAATCTAGTGATGTATCATAAGTCGGCACTCTAAAAAATTCTTTTAAGAAAATTTTTCTTGGAAGGATTTGTAATGGGTGTGTAACACTTTACACCCTGACGGGGCTTTAAAGGCTACAGCTCTTTTTCTAAATTTGACTCAATTTTCGGCGTAATATTTTCGATATTATATGGATACAATAGATCTGGGATATGCTGAGTTTTAGGGTATCGGAATACACGATTCAATATAATCCTATATTTGCTTAATCCGATGTTGACTACATGTGAATTAACCTTACTTTCTGCTTTCTCTCTTACAATTAGGCATAATTGGCTTTTTTCTTCTTTAAGGTTTACTTATACCGTTTTACTATATCCAAAATGACCATAGCTAAGTTTCACTCTAGTAATGATTTAACTACAGTTGGCCATAATTAAAGTTTCCACTACCTAATGTCGAATTATTTCCGTTTAGCTAAGCAATCAAAATTTAACCGCAACAAAAATAGATAAGTTATTTAAGAATAAACTAGAAATGCAACATTCCGCATTAAAAAAGTAAAGGTTACATTAAATACAGCCAAAAAACTAAAGTGAAAGGAGAGAAAGTGGCCATAATTAAAGTTTCCAGTGGTTTTAATCCTAATATTTCTAGATTGTTACTAGGAATCTTTAAATTTTTTCAACACATTATAATTAACTTGTAATAAATCGATAATATCTGAATTATAAGTAATGCCAATTTTGTCTCTAGCGACAATGGCAGTCAAAAAGCAATTTAGCGAAGTTGATAGAGGGAAAATTGTAGTTCTTCATTAATTCAGTGACTCAATTTGACAGATTGCTAATTTATTAGCAAAAACACACCCCTATATCAATAATTTCTTAAAGAAAAGCGAAAACTCGAGACCCAAATTGACACCAGAGCCTAAAGAAAAACTTTCACCAAGGAACAAGTGTCGAACAATTATCTGTAGTAGCAACAAATAGACTTCTTAAAAAAAGATCACGTCAAATTTGAACCTCTCTGTATGTCCGAAATCGTTCCTGAACCGTTCAAAAGTTGGTGGAGAAATTCAGATGCATTAAATTTGAAAAAACTCAAGAAACCACCACTTTCTCCAGTCCACAGGGAACGTCGATTAGTTTGGGCTAAGGAAAAAATTTCCTTTGAACAAAGATTGGCGCTCTATCATTTGGAGCGACGAAAAGAAGTTCAACCTTGACAGTCCTGACTGGTTTGCATTTTATTAGCATCACTTGCGCAAGGAGAAACTCCTATTTTCCAAAGGGTACGCAGGAGAAAGTTTCGTATTGATTTGGGGGGTGTTCAGTTTCCAGAGCTAATCACCTTTGGCTTTTCTACTCGCCGCCAAAATACTGTCGAGTATCAAAACCATATGTTGCTTAAACTGATCCCTCATTTTGGACGCTTTTGGCAAGGTAATGGCGTCTTGATGCAAGAAAATGCCAGTTGCCACACGACTAATTCCAAAAAAAACTTTCTCCAAGCAAGTGAGATTCTAGTGGCGCTTCGCTCTGCACTTTTTCCAAGATTTGAATCTGATCGAGAACTATGGGGTGACCTCGTGAGAGAGGTATATGATGAAGGGAAGCTGTTCTATTTGGTACGAGAGTTAAAAATGGCGATTGAAACTGCTTGGATCGAGATTCCCAATTCAAGAATACGAAAATTGGTTGAATCAATCCAAAAACGTGTGTAAGAAGTTATTCGTGCAACTAGTGGACCAACTAAGTCTTAATCTATTAAATTTTGTCAAAAATTTCCGCAAAAATAGAATGTATACCTAAGAAACATTCACTGGAAACTTTAATTATGGCCACTTTCTCTCCTTTCACTTTAGTTTTTTGGCTGTATTTAATGTAACCTTTACTTTTTCAATGCGGAATTTTGCATTTCTAGTTTATTCTTAAATAACTTATCTATTTTTGTTGCGGTTAAATTTTGATTGCTTAGCTAAACGGAAATAATTCGACATTAGTTAGTGGAAACTTTAATTATGGCCAAACTGTATAAGAGAAATTTAGCAGACATCAAAAGAAAACTGACAATTAGAAATGTTTGGATTCAGTCTCCTAAGTACTAAAAATACTAGTTTAAAAATCAAACCAGAAAGTGCGGATACTGACATGAGTACTTTCACTTTCTCTTCATCCCCCTATTTTCTTTCATCTAATTAACTTGGCTCTCGAGGAACTTCTGTCCTCAGAGTATTGAACCCTTAGTTACGGCTATTAAGATAGAGGGGCCAAATAGTTTGTTGACTTCCAGTTGAAAAATCACTTCCATCAATAGTTTAATAGGGAAATAGGTTTTGATTTTATTATTTTCATTGTATCCCTTGTAATTNTAATAGGGAAATAGGTTTTGATTTTATTATTTTCATTGTATCCCTTGTAATTGTAAGTTTAGTACGTGTAATACAGATACCAATAAGTGACTTCCACCTTTTACAAAATAAGATTATGTCATTGGGTCAATGAAATGAAGTTTCGCGTCTAAGAAAGATATTTTAGATATTCAGTAAAACGAAAATGATGATTCGGTTGTAAGGGACTTACAAGACGTGCAAGAGCTGGATGGATTTTGCAAAAACATTGTTGTNTGTAAGTTTAGTACGTGTAATACAGATACCAATAAGTGACTTCCACCTTTTACAAAATAAGATTATGTCATTGGTTCAATGAAATGAAGTTTCGCGTCTAAGAAAGATATTTTAGATATTCAGTAAAACAAAAATGATGATTCGGTTGTAAGGGACTTACAAGACGTGCAAGAGCTGGATGGATTTTGCAAAAACATTGTTGTCCTTGTGATCTGTGAG
>NIPM01000163.1:238296-266745 GCA_002738285.1 Holacanthella duospinosa | reverse complement strand
TTATTGGTCACCCGAAAATCCTAACTGGTTTTCTGCTACGAAGACGCAAGGTGCACCAAAAATTACTGTTTGGTGTGGAATCTTTGGAAATGGTATTATCGGACCATTCTTTTTTGAACAAAACGTCAACAAAGAAAACTATTTACAAATGTTACAAAATGAAGCATTTCCTGAAATTTTTGATTCTGNTGAACAAAACGTCAACAAAGAAAACTATTTACAAATGTTACAAAATGAAGCATTTCCTGAAATTTTTGATTCTGCGGAAGCACAAGGTATCGCGGCGCAAGATATATGGTTCCAGCAAGATGGAGCTCCTGCTCATTTCGCAGCGCCAGTGCGAGCTTTCATCGAGCAGACTTTTCCAAGAAAATGGATAGGCCGAAANGCTCCTGCTCATTTCGCAGCGCCAGTGCGAGCTTTCATCGAGCAGACTTTTCCAAGAAAATGGATAGGCCGAAAAGGTCCAATTGAGTGGCCCCCACGATCCCCCGACCTTACCCCTCTAGACTTTTGGTTATGGGGGTACCTGAAGTCCGTTGTTTTTCAAGATCCTCGTCCTGACACAATTGAACAAATGAAAGCGTCTATTATTGGATCCATTGCTGCAATCCCTGTTGATACTTTTAATAATGTACGACGGNTGAAAGCGTCTATTATTGGATCCATTGCTGCAATCCCTGTTGATACTTTTAATAATGTACGACGGGAATTCTACGATCGCCTGGGTTACGTTACTAATGCCAACGGAGCTCACTTTGAGCAATTTATTCGTTGAAATATNTGAAAGCGTCTATTATTGGATCCATTGCTGCAATCCCTGTTGATACTTTTAATAATGTACGACGGGAATTCTACTATCGACTGGGTTACGTTACTAATGCCAACGGAGCTCACTTTGAGCAATTTATTCGTTGAAATATAGATAAAAAATTTTAGTAGAAGTTTAGAACTTGATACAATTGGATCATTTCGAATTTGCGTAAAATAATTATAAATTTTTGATTCAATTACCGTTTAACCTTGCAATAAATTTTTCTTACTTTTAGCACTGTCTGATGCAGTGCAACACTCTAAATTTCTGACGCATTTTTCATAAAAACTTTCTCCATATGGTACTTAATTCTGGTGGACCCTGTATTTATATTTTATGTTGGGTTTGTTTGATTTTTTCAGTTTTTATTTTGTACTTAAATGTAAGACAACTTCACCCAACTGCCACAGATAGTGTAATTTGCTGGATTCTACATACTACTTAATTTGTACATACTACTCAAATATTATGATTTCAATTAAGAGAAAGTTTGTTCAGAGATTGACTAATGGGAGTTAAAATAAACTTGAAGGGATTTAATAAATGTTGTTTATTTATGTTATTTTGGAATAATCAAATTTGATGTCAGGCCCACCACTCTCACTCCCTATAGGATAACGGATAGAAAGTAACTACAAATTGAAAATATGTGTAGCTAATTTATTAATAATCCAACGTGATTTATGGAGGTAATATTTATAAATAAGTGTTATTCATAACATATGCTCAGGCGTGAACACAGTTGCAACACTGACCCATCGATCTCGATCTCGATCTTTTGGTGGCGAGATCGATGGTAGCCGATCTCGATCTCGATCTTTCTCTGAGATGATCGACTGAGTACCGATCTCGATCGCTTGATAGAACAATCGACTGACATCGATCTCGATCTTTAGTTGGAATGATCGACTGAGGGCCGATCTCGATCTTTTAAATGAGCGATCGATAAGTACCGATCTCGATCTCGATTTTACAGGAGAAGGATCGACTACTACTACCGATCGCGATCTCGATCTTTTCGTCAAGAGATCGATCGATCTTGATCTCAATCTTTGGTTGAAAGAACAATTATGCCAATGTCTATCTCGATTTTTTGGGTTAAAATAATTCCTTGCCAATCTAATTCTTTCGATCTATACCGATCGCAAAAATTTGATGCAGTTAAATTTAAATTGATACATGTTTCATTTCTCACGGCAATGAATAGTAGTTTTATTTTAAATTTTTATTCCAATGAAATATGTACCATTTTCTGTAATTTTTAGAACATTTGAGATCTTTCTTAACAATTTTATGAATCAGCGTTGAATAATTTTAAAAGCAAATTATGCATCAGTATGTAGCACTGGTTTCGCATCAGAAATTGATACTATTATTTTCATTGAATAATCTAGGCTAATTATAATAACTTTTGCTTAGAATTAACCAACTAATCGATGGATTAATTCAAAGAGGGATCCACACCGGTGTGGTATCTTTGATATACTCTTGATGCTATATTGTAATACTTTTTCGTTTCTTCTTGTCACGTTTCTTATGCATTTTGGATATTTCATGAATAATACTGATAGGTTATTGATGAAATGTAATCAAAATATAAGTAATTTTTTCCTGGTTAAATAATTTATTTAAAATACCTCCTCTCAGAGGTGGAACTGGAAATGGAACACCTCGGAGTGTTTATACGTGAATTGAGTAGCTAAGAGCGTCGTGAAAATCGAGTAGACCTGAGACCTGATATTTCATATAGCACAAAAAGTTAAATGAACACTTAATATGCAGAAACCATTTGTTGCCTTACGCTAATAGTAACAAACTCAAAACTACTATGGTCAGCTTTTCTGTCAATCAATATACACCCATATGAAAATTAGAAAGGTTATTGAATTATGATATGAAGCATCGTTTAGCAAAATATATGTGGACGAATGGGTGAAAGGCGGTTGTGGTAGAGAATATTGAGTTGCCCTTGATAGTTTCTAAGTAATTCTCACTCACTAGTTAATCAGATTAGCCGATCTCGATCTCGAACATCCTGCGAAAATATCGATCTCGATCTCTTGGTTAAAAGATCGACCACTATCGACCTCGATCTCGATCTCTTGATAGAGAGATCAGTGGAAGTCGATCTCGATCCTGATATTTCGACCAAAGGTAATATAGCTTTAGATCTCGATCTCGATCTTCCTACCAATGATAAAAAAGATGCCGATCTCGATCTCGATCTTCTGTTCAACAAAGAAAGTCGATCGCGATCTCGATCTGATCGAAGATCGAATAGTTGCAACTGTGGGCGTGAAGCTGTTGTATTCCATTTGTAGAAATTATATTTTTCTAAAAATGAGTTATCTCATATCTAGATAACATGATTACATGAGATGTGTTTTCTTTAGATTGAAAATCCTGGAATGGCTTTCCTCTCTCAGTGTTATAAGGATTTGTTCTTAATTTTGATTTAAAAAAAAAGATTTCAATTTGGTAGGTTTATCTTCTGGTTTTTTTTAAGTCGACTGTAAATTTTGTACACCTGACGTATCAATCTATGGTGCTATAAACAGTCAAATGTTAAGAGTGGTGCACTTTATTATTTCGATATTCCCAAGAAAAAAGAGTCATGGAGTCCATAAATCAAGACTTTTCGAATTTTTGATTGAGTAAACCAAACTTGATTTTAGACATATATTTTTATTTGATTTTAGGATGGCTCGGAGCAGTATCAGTGGGAGTGTCATTATTATTTTCACCAATTTGGGTATCAATCTGTAAACGAAAAAGTACACGTTTAGCAGCTGTTTTCGGAGGTCTTGTGGCTTCATTGGGTTGTCTATTTACTTCATTTGCTTCTCAATTTCATCAACTTTTCATCAGCTATGGAGTATTCATTGGTAAGTCTTTGAAATACGTTGGCTACATTTTAATTTTAATTTTGAAACTTTTGATTAAATTACCTTTGCTATTCTTATTATCTTTATTACATTTCCGTGTAGAATTAAAAACAAAATGTGATGATTTACAAGGTATTGGAGTTGGCCTTACTCGAGATGCTTCTTCCCTTATGGTCGGTCAGTATTTCAAACGTAAGCGAGAACTTGTGGAAATTATCGTTGTCTCAGGATCCGGTTTGGGGATTTTGGTGATGTCAATTTCTATTCATTCTGCGGTCAGGTTTGCCAAAAAAATACGAACTTTTCATTTCGAAATGGTCTTAATGTTAAGAAACGGATGAAAGGATTTAGCCTACTATTTTATCATTGTCCTTTTTATTTCCGATTGAATTAAATTCAATGTGTCAAAATAATGGAAAATCGAAAGTGGATTTAAAAATGAGAAAAGAAAAGGTTTTGAGAAAGATTTCTTTCTTAATTTCCTGCTCATTGATTGGTTGGTAGTTGTTTGGGATGGCGAATTGGACTACAAGCTATCACTGGAACTCTCTTCATTACCTTCTTCCTTGGTACTTGCTATCGCTCCGCTTCTTTGTATCATCCACAACGTCGTGCTATTTTACATCTTAAGAACCAAAAAAGGAAGGTAAGTTGTTTAACCTAAACTACCTGCTCTCTCCATTTTAAGAATACATACAAGGTAAACAATTAACCCTTGGAAATAAATCTTTTGAACTCTGGCGCTATATTCGAAGAAAGGTCCCTTTCAGATTTGTGCTATTGTTGGGCCCGCAAAAAAATACAGCTTCGCGTTGGTTTTGGGATGAAAAATTTTTTTTGGTATAAAAGAACTAAAATAGAAACCAATAGAAAAGCTTCCACAACAATGCCACACGCTAGAACGAAGTATTTAATTTTTAATGTTTGAGACTCTTAGCACGTGATGTAAATGGAGAATGTCTTAAAACCAAATTATTTCATATTTTGCATTGGCCTAGGAAATTCAACTAAAGTTGAGTTGAATCTTCATTCATCTATCCTTAAATCCCCCTTTTCTATATAACACTGCCACACTGATTTTAAAATAGACAAACATCGAGTCAGTAATGCATAAATACATGCATAAATGGTGTTTATGTCATTTTATGGAATGAAAGTTTATTTAAATTCTTACGCCTGTTGTATACTTTATTTGTTCGTTGTCGTTGCTACGCCATCGCTTACTCCGTTCGTTATTTTTTCAATATATACTTTGTCCATTCGTTGTCGGATGATTTTTTCTTTCTTTGCTCGTCGAAACGAGAATTGCTAGGAGAAAGTATATAACGGACTTTTTAGAAATGTTTGTTTTGTCTTTGCGTCATCGTTGTCTTTCGAAAAAGTTGAAGCAGTGTCAACTTTTCGGAAGAAAAAGGTTATATTTTGAAATCAAAACAATTGATATTTGAATTTTTTCAACTCTGTTGGCATGTCACAAAAGTTAAAAAAAAAAAAAATTTTTTTTTCAACTATTTAAAACGCAAAGGCAACACATCAACTAAATAAAGTATACAACATTTTTACTTTGACGCCCGTTGTATACTTTGCTTTCCTCGTGCTTTCTTGTGAGCTTTTTATGAGAGAGAAGAGAGAATCAATATATATTTTCTCAGAGTGTTGTTTGGTTGTTGTTTCAACAACGAAAAAAAATTAAAATGATGTATACTTTATTTAGTTATTGCATTGTCTTTGCTTTTTAAAAAGTTAAAAAAAAAATTATAACAATTTTTGTACCGAAAAATCAATAAATTGTAATTGGTCAAGTTCAGGGTTCATGGAGACCGTTTGTTGTTGCTTCGCTTTATAAAGCGAAGCGATAACAAACGATCTCCATGGTCAAGTTCAATTGAATGTGCTCTCTGTTGTCAAGGAGATCAAGCTAGGAGATAAAAACCGAGAAAACTTCTTCCGAAAAGTTGACACTGCTTCAACTTTTTTGAAAAACAACGATGACGCAAAGGCAAAACAAAAATTTCTAGAAAGTCCGTTATATACTTTCTTCTAGCAATTCTCGTCACAACGAGCAAAGCAAGTAATGAGAAAAAATCATGCGACAACGAATGAAAAAAGTATATATTGAAAAAATAACGGAGTAAGCGATGGCGTAGCAACGACAACGAACAGATGAAGTATACAACGGGCGTGACTGGTTGTTGTCGAAACAACAACCAAACAACACTCTGAGAAAGTATATATTGATTCTCTCTTCTTCCCTATGACAATTCTCGTGGCAAAGCACGAAAAAAGCAAAGTATACAACAGGCGTTAAGCTGAACCTACCCAAAACAAATTTGGGTAGGAACAGTTTTCTACGTTGAAAATTTTAGAATTTTCGAGATCGTTGTTTTTTAATCCTCTGGGAATGCGAAACTTTTATACAGTAAGAATTGGCCATAAGATATCCCTTATTGGTATACATCTTGAAAGTAGACGAGAAGGGGAAAGCTTGGCAACAGTGCATAGTGACGTTATCATCATAGGAAACTGGTGGGAACATGGACGTTAGCGGCGAGGTACTTTTATTAGTGTTTTCTAGAGTTATGTTCTTAAGATCACCCGTATTACTTTGAAGAGATGTCGTACATAAACTTACTTCCAACCCACGTCATTTTGACAAATGGCATTTTTGTGTGCAGATTGTTAAGCACGAAGTTACAACTAAGTCTGAATTTCATTCAATGGGAGTCATAGATTCATTTGTTAGTGACTTATTTTGCCATTTTGTCAGACACAAATTTTAAAGTGACCAAAGCATGACTCGGAAATTCACGCGGTTATCTAGGCCATGAGTTATAAATGAGTGACTCAGACTCACTTTAGAATAAAAGAGGACTATATTAATTCATGTATCTTCAAACACCGAGACAGTGACAGTGACTCAGAATCACATATAGCACGGAGAGTCACGAGGCACTTACTTCAGTCACGACCCGTCAGCTTATAATTTTAAATTGCATTAGTACGTGAGTTTCTCTACAGTGTTTTGCTCATAAAATTCAGAACACTAATGTCTGATTTAAAAATGAGTGTACTTGTAACTATCCAAAATAACACTTTTAAATTTGCTGCACAGGAAGGTTAGAAAATTAAAAAACATTTCCTGAGGAAGCTTCATGCGTCTGCGCATTCTCGTCGCAGAGTTTATTGCTCCCAGAAATGTGCAAATAAACAAACCTGTTCTGATTAATTTTCTTTTGGAATACAAATAATAGTTTGAAAATATTTCTCGTATTCTAAGTTCTAAGAATGTAAAGTAAACAATGAAGCCTAAAATTGAAGAGGAGGAAAGAACTATTCTAAATGTGGAAAAGTATTTTGAAGACGAAAAAGTTTTAATGAAAGGATCAATTAAAGGACTTTTGGATTTTATTCCTCATAGCAACCTTGGTATTGCATTTGCTTTGCATCTCTAAAATGTTCTTGTCAAAATTGAGTAATTTGTCGTACTTACTGATTTCTGAAGCTAGCAAGGTCATGACCCGAACTCAGTAAATTGTTAAGTTCAAGTATCTAACAATTTCAATTAGATGATTCTTCCCAAATTGCGAAACTTAAAAAATCATATATTCCTGGGTTTTTCTAGTCGTATTTTTTTTTTATGAAGTATTGCCAGTAAACATACATTAGACATCACTATTTTTCAGTATAAAAACTGGTTGTACAAAAATGACCAGGTGAGTTAATTGAGGCGCAATCCAAAAATGAAATCTACCAATTCCTTTTTTTAATGGTTAAACCCTCTTGTCCCTCCATCAACCTTTCTCAGAGAACATGGTTTGATTTGGTTGAATTTAACTCTCGAAGCCCACAGAAAAATCAATCTCGAGGAAAACTTTATGGGATAGGCTCGAAAATCACAGAAAATCCTTAAATCTCAGACCAATCACCCAAGCCACCCTAGCCAATTGGGTTAAAATCTGCTTTCCCTTAATGCATCCGAAACGAGGTCCAAGTGGATCAAACGGTCTACATTTCACAGGCGTCAAATGGAAAGAAGGGGATACAAAACACCTTTAATCTTGGATCTAAATTACGACTTTGAGAAGAAGTATCCCAACTCTCCGCAGAGTTCCTAGAGGCGCTCGATTTGCCCTCCGAACTGCCCTCCGAACTGCCCTCCGAACTGCCCTCACTAAATGCATAGATGATGTCAACAACAATAACTCTGAGAATTCTTGGCCAGAGCTTCTCATTTTTCCATTCGTAACTACAAGTTCCTAAAGTATGCAACCTCACATCTTGGGTCAAATCTAACATCGAGAATTGGAATTCAATTAAAACGGAAGCAGTACCTCTTAAAATGACGGAAATCAAATTCTCTCCATCAAAAATATGGAGAAAAGTCGAAGCCAAACTCGGCGATGGAGACATCTCTGGAGCCATTCGTCTAATCACTTCAGATGACACTATCGCACCAGACTCTCCTGAAACTATCAGTTTTAAGAAACAAACATTCACCTCATCCAACTCCCACTAATTTCCCAGACGATTCTGACTTAATAAACTCTGCTTTGCTTCTGGAAGATCCTGATATTTTGAAAGCTATCTCCTCCTTCAAACCCGGTTCAGCTGGAGGTTTAGATGGACTTCGTCCGAAAATTGTGAAGGATCTAATCAGTCAAACAGTAGCCGACTCAACAGATCTACTAGATTCGATCAAAAAACTGCTAATATTGATGCTCTGTGGTAAAGTCCCTGAAAGCATCCGTCCAATTCTTTATGGAGGTTCATTAACCGCACTCTTCAAGAAGACTGGAGGCGTCCGTCCTATTGTCATTGGGAATACTTGGAGAAGATTAGCAGCCAAAATTATTGCCAAACGAATTTCTGGATCCCTCTCTCAAGACTTTCTCCCTAATCAACTAAGAGTTGGAGTTCAAGGTGGATTTCACTAATCTCCATAATTCCGTCAAAATCTTTGTCAAAATAGATTTTATGAATGCCTTTAATGAAATCAGAAGAGATACGCTTCTGGAGAGGATTAAGATAAGACTCCCTGAAATATACAACTTCGTTCACCAATGCTATCGTCTTCCAAGTAAAATCTTTTATGGAGATACAGCTCTACTTTCTGATCTAGGTGTTCAACAAGGAGATCCGCTCTGACCTGCTCTTTTTTGTCTCGTCGTCCAACCTATTTTAGAACAAATTTCCTCTGAATTTAACGTCTGGTATCTGGATGATTGTACTATCGCTGATTCTCCAACCAAAGTTTTTGAAGACTTAGAAAAAATTTTCCACTTAGCAGGAGAAGTTGGACTATCCCCAAATTTCTCTAAATGTGAAGCAGCCATTCTTGGGAATTGTGAAGTTGGGCAATTCAAAAAAATCATGTCTAATCTTGAGATAATAGTTCCGGGAATTCAAATGATGAAAATTTCCAAAGTCACTCTTCTAGGAACACCAATTTCAGACGATGCGATTCGAGAATGCTTACAACAAAAAACTGATACACTCAAAATTTTTAGAGATCGACTTTTGAACATCTCCAAACATTCTGCTTTTTTGTTTCTTCAAAAGTCCATATCCATTCCGCGATTAATTTTTTTTCTCCGTAGCTCCCCGACATGGAAAGAATTCGAAAGTCTAACCTCGTACGACGACATGCTGAAGACTAGTTTTGAAAATATCATTAACTCCAATGTCTCAGACTAAGCTTGGATTCAATCATCACTTCCAATCAGACAAGGTGGTTTTGGGATGAAACACGGTTGATATGGCGATTCCGTGCTTTCTTGCGTCATTTAACAGCGTTGAACCCTTAGTTTCTGCTTTGCTCCCCATCAATTTTAAAATCGACCTTTCCGTGAAGACTGCAGAAAACCTTTGGACTTCAAGAAACTCTGAGAATCTCCCTGAGTGTTCTCTAAGAAAATTCCGAAAAACATGGGAAGAACCTCAGTCTAAACATCACCTGCACTTTATTCTTACTGCATGCTCCACCGATGAAGACCTTGCACGAATTATTTCCTCAACCAATCAAGAGGCTGGTGCTTGGTTAGAATCATTGCCATCACCTCAGCTTGGGACCCTTCTTCCTGATGAAGTTTTTAGAATTTCTTGCGCGATTCGCCTTGGCACTTTAATTTGTTCTACTCACGTTTGTTCTTGTGGTTTAGAGGTTGAAGAAACAGGTCGTCATGGTCTTTCATGGAAGAAAGCATCCGGAAGATTTGTAAGACACGACGGGATAAACGATATCATCCTCAGATCCCTTCGTTCAGCCGGTTTTCCAAGCATTAGAGAACCTCCAGGTCTTTCAAGACAAGATGGAAAACACCCAAATGGAATGACACTCGTCCCTGGTCTGGGATTTCACTTGTGTGGACACTTTCGCTCAATCATACACCTCATTCACCAAAGAAGACCCTGGAGCTGCCGCTATCCTTGCCAAAACTAGGAAGATGAAAAAAATACAACTTTCTGCCTGAAAATAAATTCATTTTTGTTCCTATCGCTGTCGAATCAAGTGGAGTTTGGGGACCCAAAGGTCTGAACCTGATAAAGAAAATAGGCAATTACATTCAGCTCGCTTCCGGAGAACCTCGTTCGACTTCGTATTTGTTTCAGCGAATAAGCCTAGCTATTCAACGAGGGAACGCTACTTCCATTTTGGGGACACTTCCAAAGAGAAAACATTTGGAAGAAATCTTTTATCTTTAATTTCATTAGACCCACCTCAGTTCTTTTTAATTAAATTACCCAATTATTGTGACATTAATAGTGTATAAATATTTATAAGCAAACTTTACTGTATTTGTAAATATTGGACATGTACCATTATTTTTAGTAGAAAGTATTGAATATGCGCAATTATTTTTATTTGAATTTTTGGATGGGTGCACACTTGGCGATTTCTAATCCAAATCTGGCCAAATCTTTGAAAATGTTCAAATTAAATTTTCTAGGGTCTAATTACTCTCTCAACTGATTATCTGGCTAAAAATACTTAAATTGCATTTTTTTTTCCAAAATTTGCATTTTTGACCGCGGACGCAGGACTTGGGTGGTTCACTATTTCCGCCTGTCATTTTCACCAAATAGAAATTTAATATGATCTGACTGAAAAAATATAAACAACGTGAATACAATTTAAGGAGAATATTCCTTTGACGAAAAAATAATTAATTATAAATATGAATTAGGTTTAGACGTAAACACCAAATATCAAATTGAATAGAACCCTCGGGTTTAAATATAATAAATACGGTGTATGAGGTTGTAGTGACGTAATCCTTAAGGCTAATTTATACTCAGACGACAGCGCTCCGTCACGTAAACTCAACTTGACGGATGAGTCAAAGTTAAACATGTTTAACTTTTGTCGAAAAGGGTTTTACGCAGACGGAAAGGGGTAACGTCAAGTGCCGTAAGAGTATAAATTGGCATCCGTCACAAAAGTTAGCTGACGAAAGGTGACCTTGTCGTGACGGATGAACTGTCGTCTGAGTATAAATTAGCCTTTAGGTTAAATTCAATTATGGAATTAGTAAGAATTTTTTTTTGGCTCAGAAATATTTGGTTCGTATAAAAATATATATATATATAATTCGCGGTTACTAATTCGGTTCCTTAACTTAAACTATTTTTATTTTTTCTAAAGTTCAATTGGGGCAAGTTTGGGCAAATACAAATTGAAGTATAGATAAAGGTTAACCAAATTTAGAAAGTATGAAAAAAATATCGATTGAAGGTGGCTGAAGGTGGGAGTTTGAAGTTGCGCCATGCAATTACATGTAAATAATTTTTTTCCATACCCTGCTACAAATTCAATTTTGGGCCAAACTTTTTGTAAATTTAACAAAAATCAATAGTTGTAACAGGAATAGACTTGAGCAAAAAATTTGTTTTTAAAGTCATTTTTTTTTTTCAATTTTGGCCAATTTTGGATTAGGAATCGTCAAGTGTGGGATGCGACATTTATCCACGGACGGTAACGATGACAAGATTTATGAAATTCTTCGTCCGTCAGCATTTGATAAGTTAAAATCGTGATTATGGCGAAACCGTGCACAATATTAATTTGTTTTCTTTTTTAAGGAAACAACCAATAAATCAATATAATTATCATCTAATTACGGTATTATTTCGGAGTCAATACGAATTGGTGTATGTTTAAAGCGTCGTTTTCCTACATTTGTTACATCCACTATAAAATAGCAAGAACCGTCTTTGTCCTATTTCGTTCTAATGTTTGTTAAATTGTTTTCAAATTAATTGATAAAAAATAACATTATGACTGTTGCCCTGGCAACAACACAAACGTGACTGAATACTTACAATCAACTCAACAAAGCTCCGTAATAACGCGAGCGTTGAAATTAACCGAATATGGTTAAAACTGTGCAACTCAAAAATAACAGTCAAGTGGCAAAATTCAAAAACAAGTTTAAGATAGTTAAATTATTTCTAAGTCCAATTGTTTTCGTTTTGGTGTAAAGTAACGGGTGCAGCGGAAAAAAGGGACTGGTGTAAATTCATATTTTGATCAAGTTCCTGCAAATATAAAATTCCGAATGTAATTCCATTCGATAAAGCATAATATTTGCCTTACGGTTCCACTAATGGTTGATAGAGTATGGTCCATTTTCGGCACAGGCGCGCAATAGTTTGCGAACTTTCTCCATACTCCTTCGGACGACTGATATGTCCACTTGTTTCAAGCAATTACTTCACTCTTTTCATTAAAGCAGTAGTGTCAGTGGCTTTCCAACCACCTCTGTACACTAGTTGATCTAAATAACCAAAAAAATCTTCTATTGGACGGGCTTGGGGTAAGTTGGTTGGATTTTCTTCCTTTGGTACAAAATGAACGACTTTCTCTTGGAGAAAGTCAATCACGGATTTCGCGTAATGAGAAGATGCTTTGTCTGGCCAGAAGATGTAATTGCCGTCCGAATGATATTTTTCGATGAATGGGATGAGTCTCTTTGCAAGACACTGAGTTTTATAAATATTCTGATTAATGGCGAGGCCTGATGGGATGAAGTAAGGAGTACTGATTCCATCCGGTGAAAGTGCAATCCAAATCATAATTTTTTTTTCAAACTTGTGTCTAAATTTTAGTTTTACCTCTGGACTAGTACTCTGCCTGTCTGTGGAGTAATATTTACTGTTTCCAGGAATAAGAGCTTTGCTTAAGGGGAAGTAATGTTCGTCGTCAATGATGAACTTTTTTTTTGAGAATTTCTGCATAATCTTCGGCACTGAGTTTTCACTTTGAGAATTTGCTCTTCCGTGTACTCCGGGGATCGACTTTTCTGAAACATTTGATGTTGGTCTTGTCTTGTAGTGTCCGTAGAATATGTCGATGACTGCATTTGAATTTTTTTGCTGCGTCCCGTTGACTAATCTTGTCGCTTTCTTCAAAAAGCTTATCCAGTTTACGGACTTTCTCTTTCGTCGTAATTTTGGGCTTTTTGCCGGAACCAACTTTTTTTTTCCATTGGGNTCGGCACTGAGTTTTCACTTTGAGAATTTGCTCTTCCGTGTACTCCGGGGATCGACTTTTCTGAAACATTTGATTTTGTTCTTGTCTTGTAGTGTCCGTAGAATATGTCGATGACTGCATTTGAATTTTTTTGCTGCGTCCCGTTGACTAATCTTGTCGCTTTCTTCAAAAAGCTTTTCCAGTTTACGGACTTTCTCTTTCGTCGTAATTTTGGGCTTTTTGCCGGAACCAACTTTTTTTTTCCATTGGGATTCCATTTTCAACCCTTTTGGTTATCCTATAAATTGTTTGCTTACGAATATTTTCCAGTTGAAAATGTTTAACAACCTCCAATTTCGTAACACCCGGGTTGGATTCAATCAGTCGTCCGAAACGAATTCTAAGAACTTCTTGTTGTGATGCTGTCATTTCCTCAGTGGTATTACTAGGGAAATTAGGAAACCCGTTTTACACAATACAAAATCCCGCTTAATCCAAAAAAAATACTACTAATAAGAAATTCGCGCGATTAGTAATAGTAAATTCTCAATTTACGTCAGTCCCTTTTTTTCCGCTGCACCCGTTATGTTCCGAACAAAGAGGGATTACTGAAAATGTTGGATTTGTACATTTTCATGTGAAAATATTTTGTATCTTACGCCTGTTGTATACTTTGCTTTTTTCGTGCTTTGCCACGAGAATTATTGTCATAGGGAAGAACAGATAATCAATATGTACTTTCTCAGTGTTATTTGGTTGTTGTTTCGACAACAACCAGACAAACTCCATAGTTTAGCATGTAATTGGGCCCAAAAACAGGTCTTATCCGAAAGGGTTCTTAACATCTGTAGTGACACTTGACTTGTTTGTTTTGAGTTATAGTCTGCTTTAACTTTCGTGAATTATGCTAAGATTATCATAGTCTACGACCACTTTGGTAATCACGATCTTTCCATTGTAGACTCAAAACAGATAGCTTTTTGTGTTAATTATTAACTTAATTCAGAGTGTAATATTAACACAAGGAGAAGGAATTTGTATATTGTAAAAGTTGACGAAACGAATTTTCTTGTCCGTATCGACTATCTTAAATCAAAGACAATAGCTCGACAGCACTTCCGCTAAACCATGATCCATTGTGTTACCAAAAGATTTGATTTTTCTTTTTTTTAATAAGTAAAAAATTTAGTTTTAAAACTTAACTACTTTTCTCTTTGTTGATGTTCTTTTTGTTTTTAACTTTCTCCAGGTGAAAGAAAAAGAAAAGCGTGAAGATAAACCTTTTTTAGATTTCACGTGTCTCCGAAGCAAAACTTTGCAAATTTTACTCCTTTCTTGTGGATTAACTGCCTTTGGAATCAATACTCCTCTATTCTACCTCGTGAGTGAATTACTAAACATATAAAAATTAAAAGGATTGATTTTGATTTTCATTTTTCATTTCAAATTTAGGCTGTCGAATATGAAAATGAAATGAAAAGAGGTATAAGCGGAAATGAAATGGATGATTTTTCACTTGTATTCTTACATACTGGTATGGGTGCTTCTTGGATTTTGGGTTGTGTTCTCTTTGGTATCATCGTAATACAGAAGAATCAGGACTGTCGAGTGTCCAAACAATATTTATGTCAGGTTAAGTAATTTTTTGAAAAAAAAAATTAAAATATCTTTTTGCTTTATGCTTTTAAAATATTTGACTTGATCTGTTGGAAATGTTCATTTTCCAGATGGCTGGAGTCATTTGTGGTATCTCAATATTGGCGTTGACAATAGTGGACGGATTTAATGCTCTCATAATTTTCTCTTGTGTCTATGGATTTTCCCTTGGTGGATACAATTATGCACTCAAAGTGTACACTTATGAAAGGGTTCGTGCCAGGTAAAACTCTTACGAATTTCAAACTTGAACAAATGTTTAGAATTCAGCTTGTGATCAAGTCTCTCCGGTTATTTTTGTTAGACATTTTCCAAGAGCTTGGTCGTTTATCCAATCCTCACAAGCGATTCCTCTATTTCTTGGAGTTCCGCTTACTGGTAAGAACTAATCTAAGAAATGTATGATCCCTTTACCCTTCACCACTTTTACTTTCACTTCCATTTGTTCTACTTTCTCTTGGTGTTTACATACCATTTTAAAAATGAAAGACTTATGAGGATTTTTTTTAGTTTCAAACTGACAATTTAAAAATATATTTAATACATAAGTACATTTGATGAGCTTTTCATCGAAGTTAGCTCAGGCTCAGTGCCATTTAATCCAAATTGGAAATTTGTGAAAAATTTTTTTCCCCCCAAGGTTTCATAAACAATCACGTTGGATCAAAATCTGGATACTACGTGTCCGCCATTTCCGTCATTATTGGTTCTGGTTGTTTGTTTCTCACCGATGTCCGGCGACGACATCTGTCAAGAAAAAAAGCACAAAATAGTTCAATGAAGACGTAAGGGTCATAGATTTGATAAAGTGCACGAAAGGTTAGATTAGATGGTCTATTTAATATAGAATTTTGTTAAAAACTTAGGTGCGAAACGTTGGAAAGTGCTCAATCTCCAAAAATAAGACGCCTCTCTTTTGCATTTCCGGTTGAACAAATGTCTCCTCAGTCAAAACATGAGTCAGGCGATGAAGGTCAAGCTGGCCCTGACCCAGCATTACTCGCCAAGGAACTCACTTGCATTTCTGAAGAGGGAATTGCTGATATGGATTTCCAAGTAAATTTCAACAAAGATTTTTTTCTAATCTTTTAGGTTTACAAGGTTTGTAAAACAAAATGATCTTTGTTTTTTTTTGTCTTTTAGGACATTTACTTTGAAGAATGGGCTGAGTATTTTGGTGCAGACTGTATTACTTCTTGTAACAAAGTAGAAAACTGTCTTGTCTCAGAGTTTGAGCCAGATTACGACATGTTACTCGACAGAAAAACCAGACGTTGGTCAATTGCAAGACCAAGTCTTGCACATGCCACATCTGCAGTTGCAGGGTGTATAGCAGGACTTAGACATAATTTAGACAATTATACTGTTTCTACTCCACCGCTAGCAGGTCCAAGCACTACTACATCCAGTAGTCCTTCCCACACTCTATCACCGACACCTCAGCCGAGAGTTCAAATGAGTGCTCCACGAGAAATCCCAACTTTCAGAAACCATCCTAAATCTAGTCGGCCGCTTCCTAGCAGATCAATCACAGTTATTGAAGAAGCACAGTCAGACTGATGCTTCGTCAGTCTGACACAACCCTAGAGTCATTACGTACACTTTTTAACAATTTATATACAAATCTAAAAGTTATCCAAATATTTAGAATTTCGTTTTGTACAACATTGTTTGATTTTATGGTTTTGAATTGTCGACTGACAAATTCAAAAGCTTTGTAATTTAGCTATACAATTCCTGATGCTTTGTACTTAATTTCTATATATACAAATTGTTTACTGAATTACGAACAAAGGTATTAATATTGAACGTATACGCAATTGGCTTTTTTAGAAAATTCCCCAGAGTTCATTGTTCAAATGCAATGTTGGAATCATGTGTACCCTTTGTATGATTCCAACAGTCAACGAAATTAGCTTCGCAGATTTCGGCTCGTCTGAATATTGACTTCCAATAGCAGTTTCCGGTGAGGTTAGTTAAAATTTTTCATTGATATCAATTGGATAAATGATTTCATCTTCGTCGACACCGTGGAAATAAACTAACGATTGTCTTGGTTCATGCAGTGACTTCATTCTCGAAAATCAAAACCTTGTGGGGCGGTAACCATCAAGCCTCCTTCGTTTTTTGAAATAAAAAGGTCATTATGTCGTAATCTGAGTGGGAAGCTGCTCTTACTGACCTCGCTGGAACTTCTTTGGAAACTGGTGGATAACAGTTGAGGCGAACATTTTCAAGACATATAGTCTTTTGGATTGTCCAAATGTTTGCTAGCGTGGAGAAAGAAATCAATATCGTCAAACTCCAGGCTAATTGCAAGTAGACAGAGGCAGTGTTGGGCACGAGTCTTCCCCATCCCATCCCCATCCCATCTTTGAAAATTAACATCTCCACCCATCCCATCCCCATCCCATCTTTAAAAATTAACGTCTTCACCCATCCCCATCCCCATCCCATCTTTGAAAATTAACGTCTTCACCCATCCCATCCCCACCCCATCTTTGAAAATTAACGTCTACATCCATCCCATCCCCATCCCATCTTTCAAAATTAACGTCTCCACCCATCCCCATCCCCATCCCATCTTTGCAAATTAACGTCTTCACCCATCCCATCCCCATCCCATCTTTCGAAATAAACGTCTTCACCCATCCCATCCCCATCCCATCTTTAGAAATTAACGTCTTCACCCATCCCATCGCGTCTTTGAAAATTAACGTCTCCACCCATCCCCATCCCCATCCCGTCTTTGCAAACTAACGTCTTCACCCATCCCATCCCCATCCCATCCTTAGAAATTAACGTGTTTACCCATCCCATCCTGCGTTTAAAATTTAACGTCTTCCCCATACCCGTCTTTTAAAATTAACGTCTTCACCCATCCCTATCCAATGTTTAAAGAAAATCGTCTTCACCCATTCCATAAAGTGCATATTATGCACTTTATGTGTTCTAAAAATTAGAAAATAATCCCCATTTTGACAACTTCAAACTTGCAAATAATTTTTTGCAAACTTTGTACAAAAGACCGTTTCTTATACTAATTTAATATAAAGCCTTTCAGAGATAATAATTTTGTAGAATAAAAAAAGTTAGATAATAAACCGCTCTCTCATCCCTCCCATCATCATTCCTTCGGAACTACTTATTATCTCCCAGTTGGTTGGGACCTTTGCTGTTCGAATATGAATAAAAATAACCATGACTACCATACCATGAGTGGTTAGTTAAATTAAATGTTAAATTGTTTTGTGTAAACGTAAGCTACTTACCCTCAGTCTTAAGGATAAGGGTAAGTAGACTACTATCTTATTCAATGAAAATATATCCATGGATCACACATGGGCGTTTGATGTTCGACGAACTTTGAGGTTCGGAAAATTTTCATCGAGCCCCGAGCACAAAATCGGTGTGTTCGCTTGTGACATGACATGTACTGTAGTAAACTCGGCACTTGGATATTTGTTGTGTTAGTGTCGTTGTCGTCGTCCTGTCTCGTACTCGTGTCGTGTCATGTCTCTCATCATATGTGCGAGTTTTAGGTTCGCCGCACCTTTAGGTATGGAAAGTGCGCCCAGCAGTGTTGGGCACGAGTCTTTCCCATCTCAACCACATCTCGTCTCTAAAAAAAACGTCTCCACCCATCCCATCCCCATCCCATCTTTAAAAGAAAGTGTTCACCCATCCCCATCCCATCTTTGAAAATTAACGTCTTCACCCATCCCATCCCCATCCCATCTTCGAAAATTAACGTCTTCACCCATCCCATCCCCAGCACATCTTTCGAAATAAACGTCTTCACCCATCCCATCCCCATCCCATCTTTCGAAATAAACGTCTTCACCCATCCCATCCCCATCCCATCTTCGAAAATTAACGTCTTCACACTTCCCATCCCCATCCCATCTCTCAACTGCGAAAATAGCCACCCATCCCATCTAAATCCCATCCAAATCCCATCACATCGGATGGGAAAAGATGGGTTGCCCAACACTGGACAGAGGATGTGTTTAATGAGTTTCAGATTGATTGAAGAGTTCTTTGATGCATGCTTGGGATCCTGGTTAGGTGTAAAAAGTGACGATGACGAAGTCAGTTTCTACACTTATCAGTTACAAAACTTCTTTTGGACTGTTGTTGTTGTTGGACTTGTCAGGGACACTTCCTGGTTCTGGTAACTTTATTGTTTTGTGCTTTATTCAAGGTCAAAAGCTGTCAAAAAGTGACCTTTGCCCTTTGAATTCTTAATTAGTAAAATTGTTTCCCTTTAAAAAATTTCTTCGTCATTGAGTTCCAATATCCCCAATTTGATTATATTGTCCGAAAATGTGAACTTTCAGGTACGGCGGGAATTTTGAAAAATATAAAAACTCCGTCTTTCTTCTTTACAAAAAAAATTTTTTTTTCTCACTGTTGCAAATGTTGCACTGAACTGAATAATTTTAGAAATTGAATTTCAGGATTTAATATTTTTTTTTGATGTAATTCTTCAGAGTTTTTCAAATTAGCTTGGGCAGACAATTCTTCACAGTTATTTATTACGATCTTCAAAACAGATCTCTGCTTAGTAATTTACCGAATCTTAAGGTAAGTAAGTCGAGTACGGTCGTAAGTAAAGCACCGTCGTCCGCTGATTGATTCAGACCAATGTCATTCATTACCCATTGTCTCCTACTATGTATAACAAATCAACCTAAACAAAAAATCTCAACACTAGTGCAATGAATTGGTTGATACAACCAAACGACGGTACTTTACTCCTACCTCGAGTACTAATCAAGTGACATGATTCATGTCTTGACTAATTAAATTAAGTGTTTATATATTTTTTTTAGAAGTAAAATACGAGAGGATCAACGTTATCAATTGGATACTCACAGAAAAATCATGTTGTCCGAGTCAGATTGTATTGATGGGTCATCAATGGGAAATAGTTTACACACTGACTCACAGGTTCATCCTGTAAATCATTCTCATTCAGATACTGGTGATGCATCATTAGATACGTTAGAAAATTGGTTAGCCAGTTCATCGGGTGAGAGGAATCCAGTTCGTAGTAGAGGTCATTCTGAAGCACCTTCGCAAAATAATGTAACCTTAGATGATAAGTAAGTTTGAAAATTAAATTTGATTCTTTGCACGATTTGTTCAATAATTTACTATTATTGTTATTTATAGCAAACGGTATTGCTGGGTGTGCTTTGCGAGCGACGAAGATGATATAAATGCACATTGGGTAAAACCTTGTCGATGTCGTGGGACAACCAAATGGGTTCATCAAGCTTGTATTCAACGCTGGATTGATGAGAAGCAAAAAGGGAACACGACTGCAAAAGTCTCATGTCCTCAGTGCAACACCGAATACTACATCTTCTATCCAATGCAGGGTATTAAAATTTCTTTATGAATCACAAACAGCAGAGTCTGAACCCTAAAGGGTTATATATATGTGATTGTGATTGACGTTGTGCGTATGTACGTCTATTAGGACGTTTTCCCCTAGAGAATATGCTAATGTTTGAGACATGACACTGACACTACCTATGTTCCTTTTGTCAAATAGATATTTTTAACATGTGAATAGAATATTTTATAATTGTTTATTATGTATATTGTGATGAATTTGTTCTCCAGGTACCCTGGTGGTTATCATGGACTCATTGGACGCCTTGATTTCACGAGTTTGTCCCTTTGTCGCAGCTGGACTTGTCGTAAGTTCTATTTATTGGACTGCTGTTACTTATGGAGCGGTTACAGTGATGCAGGTAAAAATTAGTTTCCAATGTTATGAATGTTGGAACCTATGATATGTTTAATTTGATTGTTTTTTATGACACTTGTAGGTTGCTGGACACAAAGAAGGGTTGAGCTCAATGGAGCAAGCGGATCCTCTCATTCTTCTAGTTGGCCTTCCAACAATCCCAGTAATGCTAATCCTCAGCAAAATGATCAGGTAAAATTTCTAAATATTTTTTTTAACAATTTAGGATCTTTCTTTTATATATATTTTAGTTGGGAAGATCAAGTGCTACAATTTATTCGTAAACATTCCTGGAAAATTCCACTGCTACGGCATATCCTACCGTCGTTGAAGTAAGTGGACTCACTAGTTTGACACCTCAGTCATACTGTTGTGCTTTTTCATCTGGTAACGCAGTGTTAACGAATCTCCGAAATGTAAAAATATTTTTCATTGTTAAAATTAACCAATAATTGTTGTAGGGTTTTACATTCAGATCGGTTCTGACTTCTAAGTAAAAGACTATTTACTTTTAGATCCCCGTCACTTGTGGAGCGAAGCGTAAGTCAAGATCTGCCACCTTTATCTGACCCAGTTTCAGCTACGCGAATTCTCTGTGGTGCCCTTCTTCTCCCAACCATTTCCACCATATTGGGGAAAATTTTGTTCGAGAATGTGACATCCAATTTCAAACGAGCAATCTTGGTAAGCATGTGTAGAATAACGTGATGATTCATTACGTTATTGCAAAGAAATATTCATTACCAATGAATATTATTTTGCAATAGTCAAATTATATAACTGAATTTTTAACTTAGGGCGGAGTGGCATTCGTGACAATTAAAGGAATCCTTCGTCTATATCATAGGCAACAACAGTATGTTCGAACTTTTGAACGACGGATATTAGATTTCAACGGTGATTTGAATGACGGTGGTGGTGCTAGTTATGAAAGGTCATCATGAGTTAAGTTGATTAATAATTAAACTAATCTATTCGCACAACAGTAGGAACCGTGGGGCTATGTGAGTGCCGCTATACTCTTCTCTCATCGTACTACTTTTGGAAAAATCAAAAATTTTAAAACTTTACTTAGAGATTAACACAGTAGAATAGCTAACCAACTTCAATTTATTATTCATAAATCGTGACTCAATTTGGTAAACGCTTAATTCCGCTTCCTTAGTAATACTGTTCATGGCAAGAACAAAAAAAGTCAGCAAAGATTAGACTTTATGACTTTCTATTTTTCTCGAGTCGTATCCATCATGGAATTGAAAACTTCAGTAATTTCAATCAACGCTTATAAACTGAAAAAAATGGCCGAACTTGAATTTAGTTGGGTAAACATGGGTGAGTGTAATATCATTCATTTTTTTTTGTTTGAACTTTACTTTTAACTCATTACTCTGTACTGACCAGACATGGATCGGATGGTTTTTTCTCACCGTGACGCGTTGGTTGAAACAATTGGAGTTGACTCGAACCTTCGACGTTCGCCATTTCCATTTGCCTTTTACTATGAGGTAAAAATTCGAAGAATTCGTAAAACGGTCCGACTGAGACAAGTATAATTAAGAGTTGAACGAGACTTACCAAGTTGAAGTGAAGACTATAATTATATGAGTCATCCGATCCCAACGGTGTCACTTGATGTAAGTTCTAGTACCGGTTCAGGTGTTAGGGGAAACCCATATTTTTAAAGTAAAAGAAAAAAAGTACGTTATTAGAATTCGAATATTTGAAATTGCACATTTTAAATCTTGATTTTTACATATTTAACTAATCATAATTTTCTGAATAATTTTGCTAATTCTTCTGAGCATGGATAACATAGTTTCTCGTTTCTTTCTATACAACTCAGCAGTTAATTTTAATCATTACGGAAGCGTTTTAGAGCTAATACAATCTTGCTCACTACTCTTATTTTGTAACAACATTTAAGTTGCAATGTATCCCAAACATATCTAGGAAGGGGCAGAAGTCTCTATACATGAAGAAAGTTTTAATTGAAAAAGATATGCACAAAAAATTAGGGGGTTGGAAACCCCCTATCTTATTCCATTACAACTCACAGCGAACTCATTTCCTTCATGTATAGAGACTTTTGCCCCTCCCAGTATTGCTGATACATAGTAGTGTTCTCCATGACTCCGGGTTTAGCCGGAGTCGGAGTCAGTGACTCCGACTCCAAGAAAATTTTGGAGTGGCTCCGGAGTCACTGACTCCGACTCCTTGAAAATAAGGAGTGACTCCGGAGTCGTAGCACTTCTCTTTTGTCTTCTCGGAAAAAGCCAATGGACTTTTGTCCGATTGGCTCTCCTTCACAATGTAGTTTTTGTCTTTGTTGTGTACAAAGATAAAAACTACATTGTGAAGGGATATTGGGATCATTATTGACTTGACGTCCGGTTCGTCAAGTCTTCTTCTTTTGAAGTCTCCATTCGTTGGAGAATTGGAAATTTAAAGTAAAATTTATTAGTTTTAATAAATTATTGGGACAATAATTGCCCAGAAAAACTTACCTGCGACATTAGTATTATTATTTTATAGTTTATTAGGGTCATAGGTCAGTAAGAGTAGGCAGGTTAGGTCAAATTAGCGAAATCGGGAATTTGGATTTTGAGTGAGAGAGTGAGGAGGAACCACGGACGGTGGTTTCCGAGAGTTATCATCATCATCCAGTCCGTCCGCACATCATTTGGAATCCAGGAGGATTCCAAATCGTCACATCTGGTGGAGGTAGAGTCGGTCCCACACCGTCTCTCAGGTCAAGTATTTACATAATTTATAAATATAAATTAAAAATTAAATTTTTTCAATAAATATTTGTTGTTGTTTATTACTATGACTACTAATGAAATAGCGAATTCTGCGGGTAGTGCTGCCGTCGCCATGCCAGGACGGGTCCAGGCAGATCTCAAGTCGGTCTTGAGGTCAATTCCCAAATTTGATGGGAAGTCTGATGTAGATATGTTCTGCATCAGATGCGATGCTGTGTTAGTCGCAGCATCAGGCGACAGCGGCTGGCTGATTTTGAATTTCCATCAACTAATCGAAGGAGAAGTCCTCGATTGGTGGAAATTCAATCAGTTTAGGTACATAAGGGACCTAAAGCCCGCAAATCAGGCTACTAAGTGGGAGGAGCTAAAAGCTTCTCTCAGAAGCTTTTATGACCGTGAGTCGGTCAGAAAAGAAGCTAAAAAGGCGGCAGATGCTGTCCGTTTCATGGACTGTGCGTCTGCGGGGGAGTATGTCTCCAAGAAGATGAGTTTCTTCGGGGTCATGGATCCAAACATGACAGACGCCAAGCAGGTGGAAAAGCTTATAAAGGGCTTGCCCACCTCATTACGGAACATTATGTATTGTTCTGAGCCTTTAAATGCAAATGAGTTTTTGCATAAGCTAAGGCGAATGGAGAAGCCTGAGAGGCATGAACCATTCAAACTGGCTTTTAGTAAGCCAGGGGGACAAAGCCAACCCCGAACAGGTCCCCGACCTGGGACAACTCCACCGAGCACTAGTAGCTCGGAAAGGAAGCTAACCCAGGGGACGCGTGAGTCTCGTGAATTTAAAGGGAAATGTTATATGTGCCGTGAGTCGGGGCATATGATAAGGGAATGTCCCAAAAATACTGTGAAGGAGGAGCCACGCTCTTCCAAAGTGTATGGGGTGTCAGTGGATACCACACAAGCTTGTTCGTTTTCAAAAAACGAATGAGGTGGGCAAGGGGAACCCACAAACAAACCCCCAAAGATATTCTGTGTGAATCTCCTAGTACGCAGGTTACTAGGACAGAAGAGGCTGAGTGTAATCTACTAGGAACTAGTAGTAAATGCATGAAGCCTATGCCCAATCGAAATAAGGTTAGGTACCCTAAGTCAAGTGGTCGCGAGGAGGACCACACCTGTGTAGAGGGAGAGCGCCTGCCGGTTACGTTCCGACAGAGACGTATAGGACCCAAGGTTTTAACTAACCTTGTATTTGGCAAGCTCTCCTATACGGTCCGTGTAGACGAGGGGTCTAATATATCGGTTATTAGTCCCGAGTTGTTACATACAGTAATAGGGTGTGTACATAAGGAGTACACAGTACCCCCACTGTGTGTGAGGACAGCGTCGGGAAGAATTACCCTGACACGGTATGTGGAATTAGTATTCACATGTAGTAAGAGAAAGTCTCTATGGGGTTTTTATGTAATGCCCAAGCTTCCAGAACCCCTGTTGTTGGGGACAGACTGGACCTGGCGTTCTTCATCACTTAGTATGGATGAAGATTGTATGCCTGAAAAGGGGAGTAGCCTTACAAGGCTTAGTTTAAGTAACGGCCAAGGTGCGGAAGCCCCCAACCCAGATAATCTAAGTGATTCAGATGGAATTCTTCCAGTCGACTTTGTATGCGACCGGCAGACTGAAAATAGAGTTTATACGTGTTCATTGGTTGACACAGTACGCATTCCTCCAAGGTCTGCGAAGAGAGTCACGGTGAAGACACCTGATATCTCAAGCGGTTCAGTGATTTTGTGTCCGAACCGAGAGCTCCAATTAGCTCATAACATAATACAGCCGTATGTATATGCTGTTATTGTTGACCATGTAACTGATGTATGGGTCACAAATTTTGGCCGAGTTCCAATTACACTGGCCAAACATATGACCTTGGCTACTGTGGATATGTGTCCAGCAGGAGCCCAAGTTTTGTTACTTGGTGAGAGTAACTCGTCCTCTCAATCGAATGTAAGTCATTCTGTTGAGGAGTCTAAGCAGAGGCTTGGGTTAAAATTAGGTGAAAATCTGACTCTATGTGAGCAGAAAGACATTCTTAAGCTGATAGAACAGTTTTCTGACGTTTTTGTAACTGAAGAAGCTGATGTTGGTAAGACCAACCTCTTTAAGCATAAGATAGATACAGGAGACCATCCGCCGATAAGGCTGCATCCTTATCGTGCTTCTTTTGTAGAGCGCGGTAGGATCAAGGAAAAGGTGGATGAGCTCTTGGAAGCAGGGATTGTAGAGGAGTCTACTTCTCCGTGGGCAGCGCCAGTCGTCTTGGTGCCAAAGAAGAGCGGAGGTTTTCGTTTATGTATCGATTATCGGAAGCTCAATGCGGTGACCAAGAAAAATGCGTATCCGCTCCCAAGAATGGAGGATGCTCTGGATCGGTTAGGTGGAGCTAAGTACTTCACTGTGCTAGACCTTATCTCTGGCTTCTATCAGATAGAAGTCGATGAGAAAGATCAAGAAAAAACGGCATTTGTGACGCCAGACGGCCTCTATCAATTTAGGAGACTAGCAATGGGTTTATGTAACGCACCATCTAGTTTCCAATATTTAATGGATGCAGTGTTGTCAGGTCTTAAGTGGACCATGGTATTAGTATACCTAGACGACCTCATAGTATTTGCCAAAACGTTTGAAGAGCACCAGCAAAGGCTCAGAGCTGTGTTGCAATGCCTTCAAAAAGCCTCACTAACCTTGAAAACGAGTAAGTGTCGTTTTGGGGCAGACAAGATTGAGTATCTTGGCCATGTTATATCGAGTGAGGGAGTTGAAGTTGACCAGGGAAAGGTTTCAGCGGTTACCAAATTCCCTGTTCCAACTACCCTAACTCATATACGGTCGTTTGTTAACATGTGTGGTTACTACAGACGATTTGTAAAAGACTTTGGCAAAATAGCCATGCCTCTTAATTTGTTGTTGAGGAAAGATCAACCCTTCGTGTGGGGTGAGTCCCAGCAGGTGGCGTTTGATAAGCTTAAGCTCGCATTAGTTACGAGCCCGGTGTTAGCTTATCCAATGGAAAATGCCGAAACTGAGATTCACTGCGACAGCAGTGGTTATGGAGTAGGAGCCACTCTTGTACAGGTACAGGAAGGTAAGCCACGTGTCATTGCCTACGCAAGTAGATCAATGACAGAAATAGAGAAACGCTACACTGCGAGTGAGCAAGAGTGCTTGGCCGTAGTGTATGCGGTACAAAAATTTAGGCCCTATGTGTACGGGATCCATTTCACTGTCCTCACGGACCATAGTGCTCTGAAATGGTTATTCTCAGTAAAAGATCCACATGGCCGACTTGCTAGATGGTCCTTTGTACTACAAACACAGGATATGACGATTCAGTATCGTCCTGGTAAAGTCGCCAATGACGTGGACCCATTGTCGCGTTTCCCAGTAGACCCTCCTGAGTCCATGGACTCGTCGGATGTCCTGGTGCTCGAGGGTATAGACTTGAGAGCAAAGCAGCTAGAGGATCCATTAGTTGGAAAAATCCTTACTTTCATTGAGGAAGCCGAAGGTCGCTCCTCTGGGGAAGAGGCCGCACCACGGGCGCCAGCACCCCATATAGAAGACTATAGTGTCCAAGACGGAATTTTGTATTTCGCTGGTTATGAGCCTGAAGGTAGGTCCTGGAGATTGGTTCTACCAAAGGGACTAAGAAAAGAGATTCTCTTGTCCATACATGCCAATGAGTTAGGCGGTCATTTAGGAATGACTCGAACATGGACTACTGTGAAATCTCGTTTTTACTGGAAAGGAGTCTACAGAGATACTCGCAGGTTTGTCCTTGGATGCTCTGTATGTCAGATCCATAGAGTCCGCAGAAGTCCTGGCCAAGGACTTATGCAAGACTTTGAGGAGGTATGTTCTCCCTACCAAAGAGTTGGAATAGATTTTATAGGACCGTTTGTTACGTCTGAGAAAGGAGGCAATAAGTATGCCTTGATCTTTGTAGATCATTTTAGTCGTTATGTCGAGTCATTGGCAGTTCCCTCAGCGACGGCTGAGAGTGTCGTAGATGCCATACGGGATAAGATCCTGCTACGTCACTCAGTGCCTAAGGAGTTTGTGATAGACCAAGGTCGCCAATTTACATCGAAGCTTGTAAAAGCTGCGAGTGAGAGGTCGCGATATAAGTTACGCTTCACAGCACCTTATCACCCTCAAAGTAATGGTATTACTGAGAGGTGTAACCAAACTCTGAAAAAGATGGTCGCCAAATTTACGAGGCCTGACCAAAAGGACTGGGACGAATGTTTGGCAGCGGCCACATTCGCGTATAATGCCACAAGAAATGAATCAACTGAGTTTACGCCATTTTACTTAGTGTATGGACGTGAGCCTAGACTCCCAATAGACTTGGATCTATTTTTGAGGTCAGATCCGGAAATTACGAGACATTTTCCTAGAGATTTGGATGTAGCTAGGTGCACAGCGCAGAGGAATTCACGTAGGGCACATGAAAAATCGAAAAGTCGATTTGATAAAAAACGTGTTCCAACAAAATTTTATATTGGAGAAAAAGTTCTCCGTATAGTACCTGTAAGAAAGAAAGGTCTTTCTCAGGTTTTTTAGCTCAAAAGGTTGGTCCTTTTGAGATAACTGGGCAAATAGGCCCAGTAGACTACAAAAACAAACCGCTAGATGGAAAGAGAAAGAGACATATAGTTGTCCATGTGAACGACTTAGTTCCTTTTCATAGCGAATTTGATACTATTTCCCCCTCATGGAGTTCGTCCCATAGTAGAAATAGTAAGGTTAGGCAAATTTTTTTATCTTCAAGTGATGAAGAAAATTTACCTAAAGTAATTAGTCAAAAGTCCTCTGGTATGTCCAGTAGGCAAATGACTTCGAAGACTTCCTCGGAAAAGTCAAAATCGAACTCATCAATTACTAAAATACAGCGTCAGTCGTCTGTAAAGTCACCTTTGGCGCGACAGGTAACCTTTCCTCTCAGTTCAAGCGATAACGAAAAGCTTATAAATACTGTGAGAGGAAAGGTAACGGTTGACAATCACAATCGAGTTGCCGTCGGAGACCCTGCTCCAAAATTCAGACGCTCTACAAGATCCAGGAAGCCTCCAAGACGCTTGGGTTGGAGTGAA
>NIPM01000163.1:177188-235230 GCA_002738285.1 Holacanthella duospinosa | reverse complement strand
CTGGACGAGTTGTTCGTGAAATGAACAGGAGGCATCCAATTAACTGTCTATATGGAATGTCGGATTTGCTTTCATCAGCAGATGTTAGTTTGAGGCTTGGTTGCATTGGCGCATTGGAGGATTTGCAGTCACTCATGTTGAAATCTTCCAGTAACTTATGAATCAAATATTTTTGAGTGAGAATGATATCTCCAGAAATGTCATTTTTCCAAATTTCAATTCCAACAAAGTTTGATACGTCAGAAATCTTGATATTGAATTGGCTAGCAGTTTTGTCCAAAATAGTCATTATTACCTCTTCAGAAGGTAAGAGGAGCAATCCGTCGTCTACATATAGAATAAGAATGCAATTAATTCCTTTATGCGATCCAAGGAAGACACTAGAATCATTTGTGCTAGGGGAAAAGTTCAGTTTAACCAAAAATTCAGTGAAGGTGCTATTCCAGCACCTAGATGCTTGCTTTAACCCATAAATGCTTTTGTGAAGCAAGCAAACCTTTCCGTCTTCCACCTGCAATCCTTGCGGTGGATGTATGTGGATGACTTCCTTCAAATTGCCTTTTAGGAAGGCAGTCGTGACGTCGAACTGTTTAATATAGTAATTCTGTGTTGCGGCAATGGCAAGGATTAGTCGAGGAGATTCATAACGGCATACGGGAGCAAATGTTTCTTCAAAATCAATTCCTTTTTGTTGATGGAATCCGCGAATGACTAACCTGGCCTTGAATCTTTCAATGTTTCCAGACAGATTTTTCTTTACTCTAAAAACCCATCGGCTGTCTAGGATCTTCCTTCCTTTTGGTTTTTCTACTATGGACCAACTTCCGTTTCCTTCTTGACTTGCTAATTCAGCTGCAATGGCTTTCTGCCAATTGGTGGAGTCCTTGGATGTAATTGCTTCTTGATAAGTTCCTGGTTCGTCCATAAAACTTGTCATGAATGATTGATAACGGTCTGGTGCTTGAAGAGAGGATCTGTCTCTAAGCTGACGACTCTCTGGAACTACGAGAGTTTTATTGTTCTCGGATAGTTTAATTTTTGATTGCTTCTGTGATGGTATAGTGGCTACGTATTCTCCATCAATTGTTCTGATCAATAGCTTAATCGGAGGTCGACAGTCTGAGTTAGATAATTCAATTGGATTGTTCTTTGGGATAGATGCTTCTTCTTTAGGAAGATCCTCTTCATCATCCGTGAATGTTTCTATTCTTTAATTTGAAATTCTTCAGAATTATCTACTTGATAAGTTTCAATTCCTTTTGGGACATCTTCCATCTCTTTTTCGAAACTTACGTTTCGTGCTATGATAACTGCATTTTCTTCAGGATCGAAAAGTCTAAATTTTGAGGAGTTGCAGTCGTATCCAACAAATATCATCTTCTTTGCCTTAGGATCCCATGCTCGTCGGTGCTCTTTTGGGACTTGAGCATACGCAGTACAACCAAAAATTCTAAGATGGCTGAGGTTCGGTTTCTTCAGAAAAATTCTCTCGAATGCGGTAGCTTCCTTGGTTTGTCTATTCAGCAAACGGTTATGAACGTATACTGAAGTCGCCGTTGCTTCACCCCAAAAAGTTTGTGGAAGTTTTGCCTTTTGAAGCATGGCTCGCGCTGTATCTTTTATCGTCCTCATCTCCCTTTCAATCTTGCCATTGGATTCGGGACAATAAGGAACTGTTGTCGGGTGGATAATTCCTTTTTCATTTAAAAAGGTAGATAAATCTTTGTTGATGAATTCAGTCCCATTGTCCGTCTTCAACATCTTGACAGCGTTACCTGTCTGTCTCTCGATGAAGTTGATATAAATTTTGATATGATAGGCAGTTTCATCTTTTGTCTTCAAGAAGTAAATGGATCTGAAGCTTGTCACGTCGTCCTTCATGAGCAGAAAATAACTGGAACCCCCAATTGAAGGGATAGGCATCTTCCCACAAAGATCGGCNTCATGAGCAGAAAATAACTGGAACCCCCAATTGAAGGGATAGGCATCTTCCCACAAAGATCGGCGTGTACCATTGCTCCGGGTTTTGATACTGGGCGAGATTCAACAAGGGGAAATGGCTTCCGAGTCTCTTTTCCCATGTGACAGGCTTCACATGAAAAATCTCCTTGTAGTTCTTCAAGAGAAACTCCAGAAATCGCGCCTTTTCTAACTGTGTCCTTGATGTACTGTGGATTGATGTGGGCCATGCGGTGATGCCATAGTTCACTTCTTGATGATAGAGCGATTGCAACCTTCGGTCTAAATTTCATAAAATAAATTTTATTTACGACATAAGCTTCTGGTCCCTTTTCTCCATCGCTATGAAAGTAAACTGTTTCCTTGTTATTCCTAACAATTTTGAAACCTTTTGATGCCATTACTCCTTCCGAGAAAAGGTTTACAGCCCCAGGGATGTAGAGGACGTCGTCTAGGGTACAATCTTGCCATTCATCGTTAATTAGAGCTTCCAGTTGGACTGTACCGGTTCCAATTGCTTTGGCTTCATGTTTATCAGTGAGAGAAACAGGCTTTGATGAAGAAAATTCGGTGAAGTTGATGAACCATTCTTTTTGGCCAGTTATATGTTGATTGGCTCCTGAGTCGCTTATCCAATGAAATTTAGAATCTATGGATGGGTTGTCAGAAAATCCCATAAAAGCATTTCGATAACTTCCTTTGGGTTGATTGTACACTTGAGCTTTCCCGCTATTGTGAGTCTTGTTGTGGGATTGATTTCCCAAAGTTTGTTGTTCTCGTTTAGGTGAGCGGCATTCAGCTTGCCAATGACCCTTCTTGCCGCAGTTCCGACAACTAGTCCGCTTCTTCAATNGAGCGGCATTCAGCTTGCCAATGACCCTTCTTGCCGCAGTTCCGACAACTAGTCCGCTTCTTCAATTCAGAAATCCGGCTATTACTGTGCGTTTGTTCTTTTGAGAAACGTGGCGGGTGTTGGGAAGAACCTTGTTGTTTAGTGACTTGAGTGGTAGCATATGCGGTTGATTTTCTACCTATAGTTTTCTCATTCTCTCCAAAANTTGTTGTTTAGTGACTTGAGTGGTAGCATATGCGGTTGATTTTCTACCTATAGTTTTCTCATTCTCTCCAAAAATTTTCTGTAGTTCCTCCTTTCTAAGGCGAGCTAATAGCATAGGGAGTGTTTGGAGATCTTCTGGGACACTGTCCCAGGCTTTCTTAAATGCAACCTTAGAGACAAGCCCCTCTGAGCTCTCTATTTTGGTAATGATAGTTATATCCGATGTAACAACTCCCATTTGATTTAGTGATCGTCCTAATTGTTCAATTTCTAGAAAAGCTTCTAGGATTGACTGTTCTGGGGAGATTTGGTAANCATTTAGTGATCGTCCTAATTGTTCAATTTCTAGAAAAGCTTCTAGGATTGACTGTTCTGGGGAGATTTGGTAAGTTAAAAATGATGTGAGGACTTGTTGTCGATTAAGAATGCTTGTATCAGAATTGACCTCCTTAAGTCTCTGGAACATCTCATAAGCTGACTGGCTATTGTAAATATGGTNAATGCTTGTATCAGAATTGACCTCCTTAAGTCTCTGGAACATCTCATAAGCTGACTGGCTATTGTAAATATGGTTTGTTTGTACTCTATCTAATGTGGGAACTATTATGGCTTGTGCCTGAANAGCTGACTGGCTATTGTAAATATGGTTTGTTTGTACTCTATCTAATGTGGGAACTATTATGGCTTGTGCCTGAAAGTCTTTGTTCTCCCACGCTGTAGGTTGTGTAGGATCTGTTGGACGAATGCTGGTTCCGTCTACTATGTCCCAGATTCCTACTGCTTTTAGAACTAGAGTGATTTGTAGCTTCCATCGTTGGTAGTTAGAGTCATCTAAAGTGACTACTCGACTCGTGTCAACTTTTTGACTCATGGCTAACTATGAAATTTTCTTTGGCAAGAAATGACCTGTGACCCATTGCTTAGGTTTGCTCTGTCGATACGATTGCTCAAGGCCTTGTGAAGTCGCCCGCTATGAAATGCCGTCGCTCACTTTAATTGAGAACTGATTTCAACCAATTATAATTGGAGCTGTCCGAATCTCAAGTGATTGACTCCGAATTTCTGCGAGGGCTATTCAGGGAGTGCGTGCATGTGACTTTGTGACCTTTCGTAATAGCAATTTTGTTGAAGGCCTGGTTATTTAGCAAGAGATTCTATTGTTCTGAGATAATTTGAAAAAACTGACTTTGTAGTTGTTTGCGAATTATGTCAATTTCTAATGTTATCAGCTACCTATCTTTGCCTTTTAGTGAAATAATGTGTAAGCTTATTTGTATAATGAACGATCTCACCGACATATGATCCAATTCTTGATATTGTTGATTACAAGATTGTTGCGCTATTTTTTTTTTTTTTTTTTTTTTTTTTTACTTTCACTGATATCGATGTTCAATTGTTCTTAGATTTGCGTAAATCTTGTTCACTTGGGCTCACCAATTGTTCTCAGATTTGTGCTAAATCTTGTTCACTTGGGCTCACCAATTGTTCTCAGATTTGTGCTAAATCTTGTTCACTTGGGCTCACCAATTGTTCTCAGTCAGATATAGCTATTGTTCTGAATATTGTTGCACTTAGAGCGAAACTATGCTCTGATACCATGAAGAACTAAATTTCAAAAGGCGTGGACTTCTAAGTACAATAATGACTTCAGGAGAGCAGAACTTTATTATTCAATAGACAGAAACTGAGTGAGTTAATCATATTTCAGAGCGTTAAGTTTTTGTATTGAACGACTTAACCAAAAACAAGTATTATTGGAATAGAACTAGAATGAACAAGAAAAAGATAATTGGGTCCTTCGAGTTAGTCATATCTCATGAGTCATTTGTTGAAAGTTTAGAATAAACAAAAGGTTAAAAATGATTAAGCCCTAACTTCTAAAGAAAGAATTGAAAGGGGTGAGTCACTGCTATACACAATATTAAGAACTAAAATAAAGAGAAAATAAGAATACTCAAAATTACAAAATATCTTCAACAATACACATTAAAGAGGTTACGCTAGACTCAGGGGCTTCAGGATTCCAATATGACCAAATATTAGATTTGTTACTAATACGATTTACCCAAGACTGATGCCAAATTGTTGATTGGGCTTAAAAAAACCGAATAGTAGTACTACTTGGAGTAATTCCTTTAGTTAACATAGTAAACATTCTTCGTAAGTCAACCGAACAATGGCTGGGATATCTAATACTCTAAAATGTGTATAGTTAATATTGGTTGTGAAGATACATGAAGGGCTGTTTTACAAAAACGTTTTATATTGGTAAAACGATGATAACCAGTATACGGTGAATTAGTGAGAAATTTTGAACGAATTTCAACTGGAACTATAAATGAAGGGGTATAACGTTGTAGAAAACCAACGTGTTGGCGGTAAAGAACTCCTAAAGTCCAAAAGGGGTTAATGTATTAAACAACTTTCCATACCTGTTATAAATAGTTTGTTTATCTTGACAACTAACTGAAAGCAAATGATTAGCAAAGTCTCCCGGAAGTGTATCCAAAGGAGCAGCTACTCCAGTGAGTAATGAATTAATATTACGTCTAAATGTAAATATTTGCATATAATTTTCTTTATATATTGTGGCAAGTAGGAAAATTCGGTAATTCCGGGAGATCCGTGTTAGCGGTCTAATAATTAAGTTTTGAAGGAAAGCGGGTTTTGCTGTGCCCATTCATTGATTCGAAAATTAATGAATGGACATAGGCGAATCCGAAGAATAAAGGAAATGTGAGCTCCTTTAGTGGTTAGTAAAAGATAAATATGGGTGCTTTGTGGACGGAGAGAAGGAGAGAAGGGGAGGAAGAGCAGGAGAGAAGGAGGGAGGAGAGTGGTGTTATTGTCCTCTGTGAGAGAGGTGGAGGAAAGAAATAGAGGATTAAGGTTTTGTGTCCTTGTGGATTAGTTTGAGTTTGCCTCCTAAGTGATTGGATTTTATTAAGTATTGTTTTGCTTTGAAAATTACCTTAAGAATAAATCTACTTAATCAATTAATTGATCGAACACCGTAATAATGATTTATTTGTGAGTTGGCTTTTCTGTGAGCGTCTAAATGACAAGAGAAAGAGAGAGAGAAGACTGTTTATTCCCCATCCCCATCTCGGAACAGTAAGTGTTGTGTGTGACAATAGTGATCCAGACCGTAGACTCGGTGAGGCTCCATCCTCACTTAGGGTCGAAGCTCGCGTGGCAAAACACCATTTTTTTTGGCGAGCGGCGGTATTTCCCTCATCCCCAACACTTCACTCATCCCGGTTCCATCGGTATCACCGGTGTCGTCGGTGGACCCGCCGGCGTCGGTAGATGGAAAACGGCGTCGCGGGGTCCCGGTGACCCCGGGGACATACATCGGAACTCCCCATCGGAAACCACCGGAAAAACCTAAAAAGCTAAATCAGGTAACATCCAATAGCTTCTCGAGAGTAGAGTCCTCAGAGTTAGAAGTAGATAGAGTTTTCGGGAGAATCCCCGGAAGGTAGAAACCGGCGGTAGATAGGCCCCGATAGAGAGGCTCCAGTAGAAGAACTCCGGTAGAAAACCTCCGGCGGTAGAAGACCCCGGGGGATTGGAAACAATAGGGAGACCTCGAAGATATCCCCCGTACATAGACGGAAGAAACTTAGAAATACCAGTAGGAATTCTCCTGTAAAACAGAAACTCTAGTAGGTAAACTTAAGGATAAAAACCCGAGTGGACAACCCCAGTAGAAATACCGGAATCTTCTGCAGTAGTACTAGACTACCGGCAGAATTCTTCCGCGGAACGGAATTACCGGAATCTTCTGCGGTAGCACTAGACTACCGGCAGAATTCTTCCGCGGAACGGAATTACCGGAATCTTCTGCGGTAGTACTAGACTACCGGCAGAATTCTTCCGCGGAACGGGACAGAAGAATCTTCTGCTGTACTGGTAGATACCCAGTGAAACGGAATCCATAGTACCCCCACACCGGACTCACTACTCTTTCCCAGCGTACTTGGTGAGTATAACCCTATCCCAATTTCCAGAACAGAACCCGCAGAATCTTCTACAGTAGTATGAGACTACTAGTAGAAATCTTCTGTTGAACTGAATTACAATCATCTACGGCAGTACGGATCTGCCGAGTAGTCTTCCGTGTTAGAGTAGACCCAGCGGAAGGTCTTCATGGGATCATACTCAGTGGATGTACCCAACGGAAAGTTCCCAATATAGAATCGGTATCCCTCATCCCCTACGGATGAGGTGTTGCTTGTTAGTGTTTACCGTGTGATCGCTTGGTTGTTTGTAAGATTGCTTGTGACTATTTGTATTAATGTCAAAGAATAGAATGGCTCACTTTTCCGTCTCCAGGACAGATGTTATAGATACCTTGAAAGGCTCAGTCGTCAGAGCCGAGTTAGTAGATGAGAAACAAAAAGAGACAGCATCCAGGTTGTTTGGTTCCATTGAGGGGATGTCACCAATGGTGAGCTTCCATCCATTGGGATCATGTCCTTTAGATGAGATGGTAGGTAGAAGAGTCTGGGCTTGGAACCCACCCAGTAAAACTTACAATCCCATAGTATGCGCCTTGGTAGGGCCCTTCGTGATTAATGCAATATGGGAAGAGACGTTATCGTTAGACCCAGTAGGAAAAGTATTGGCGGCTGTCTACCCAAACGATCTATGGACAGTCAGGAAAAAGGTGGTACCGGAGGAAATGGTTCCTCAGTACTACAAACATAGGATGGATAACGTAGTAAGCTACCTGCTGAGTTTAGCAGGAGTAGAGCCTCCATTGGATTTGACAAGGGACTGGAAGATGAAAGCAGGTTTCTCATACCGTGTCGGAATAACGGATCCGGTAGCGCTTCCGGAACACGCCAACGAGTCAGGTGCGGAAAAGGAGAAAATACCAAAGAAGACAAGATGGAAGTTTCAGGCCACCAAGAGTTGAAGCTCTACTCTTGGTAAGATTAAGTCCCAATGTGTGGGTAAAAATCTACCAAGGAAGCACCACCTACAAGACCATGGAAATACACGAGCCAGGAGTCGAAGTATGGTTACGACAGCCACCGATGAGAGTACCATCGATCTGTAATGTCGGTTGGGCTGGACGGTTTGTAATTAAAAGGAGACTGGTCCAATTGAAAGGAAATAATGGGACAGGGATTTTTAGACAGGTCTACGAAGTTAAGTTTAAAGAGGAAAAAGCAGCAGGATTGTTTCCTGAAGAGCTTTATGCAGACCGCTTCCTGGTACAATTGGAAAAGAATGTTGACCTGATATTTCGTGAAGAGTTTCAGGAATTTGTTGAGTGGGTAGAAACAATCGGCAATGGTTATGTTCTAGGATCGGAGGAATTACAGAGTAAGGGATCGTATTCCTACCGATGGCAAAGAGAGCGAAGGTAACTCGGGGACTAGGAGAAAAGAGAACGAGGTAATTCTTAGTGATGAAACCATCGCCCCTGCTATTGTAGACATAAAGGCTATAGAAGATGGTATACATTTCTTAGCTCTGGGAGAGTGATGGCAGGTGTCGGAACGTCTGTAAGATCTTTGTGAGTAATAGTAAGAAGGTAACTTAGTGGTGGAACAGAGTTGTGTGGTGTAGTTAGAAATATGGCGTGTAGCGAAGTCTAAGATGATCTTAGTGAAGAAACTTAGTAGAAATTAGTGGAAGATACTAAATCGTTTACTTCAAAAATGTTAGAAGAAACGATTAGAACCTTAGTGAAACGAAAAAAAAAAATTAGGAGAATCCGTTGAATCAAACAGAAGTGCAGCTATGAGATCCTGGTAGGACATGGGTCCTTAGAGAAATCTGACTTTAGGTAAAGGAAAATAGAGGATTATACGAGTAGGAAAAGACTTGATGATTGAAACTGTGCACAATTTCTTGAATCACCACTTCTTGGACGATGCGTAGAATTAGAACTCTGGTACCGACTATGTGATACAATGTGAGACTACGTGAAGTACCGTTTGGGCATATGAAATTTTGTGGAAAGTACCAAAAAGAGGTACTTAGGGGTCTAAGTGAAGTGTCTGAATGGTATAGAGATACTAGGTGACAACTGTGTGAAATGTAGACTACGGCCGTAGAACTTTGTGGGGTACAATC
Organism: Holacanthella duospinosa; assembly: GCA_002738285.1. NCBI lineage: Eukaryota > Metazoa > Arthropoda > Collembola > Poduromorpha > Neanuridae > Holacanthella > Holacanthella duospinosa. Next base: position 226,121 of record NIPM01000163.1, on the reverse strand, counting down.
TGTGGAAGCTAGGTGAAGTACTTATGTAGTACGTTATTATGAATTGAGATTTCCATGAAGCTAAAGTCAGTTACCAGGGAGGGAATTCCCGTGGATTTCCAAGTAGTTAAAGACATTAAGGAACCAGTGGGGTGGTACGGAAGATAGAGAAAAGAGTAGACAGATTTAGAGAGAATTCTTCTTCCGAAACGGAAAGGAATGAGCTGTTGGATGTGTTCACAGCGCCGTAGTATTACGGGTTAAGAGAAACTGTAATGGAACGTCATGAGACCTGGCTATAGAAGCAGTTGGAGGGACATTGGATCCTAACATTAGGGAATGATGCTGACTGAAGAAAAATTGGCCTAACAGAAAGGCAAGGGAGGTTCAATAGTAGGACTCGCAAAGGAAGAGGTGTGATGGATGGAACAGGGCGCCCAAAGAATCCAATCACCACATCTTGGACTAGGTTAGAAATGGACCGATGGAGGGCGAGATATGAGTGGGGAATAGAAAAGGGAAGTGACCCCCGTACTTTGAACTAGGATTTGAGGAGGTGGCATGGTCAGCCGCTAGCTACAGAAAGGGTCCGGTAAGGTATGAAAACCAGAATATTGACGATAGGCGTTCGGAAAAACAATTTAGGGACGTTGTTTGAGATAACTGCGGTTTATTGTTGTAATCTGTTACTTTTAAAGAATAGTACACCTTAGGTTGGTCTACGTGAAGAGATACGGCGGCCGTTGGATAAGGATGGCCAGAAAAATCAAGGAAAGAATTCCGCGACCAGGATACACCATGGTCACGCTTGCCAGGAACGGTTGGTGTAAAAGAAAAATAGGTTCATCTGTATTTGAAAGAGGGTGGTGAAACAAACGTGATCCGCCCCAAAAAGTTTAATCGAAATGATCGGAGAGCCTAACTTAGGTGTTACAACCGGTCGGAATTGAATTGGAACGGGGTGGAGGTTTAGGTAGGATAATTCCAAAACCCGGAAAGAAAATAGTTCCCGAGAGGACTAGTAAAAGAGTAACCTCGCCAGTTCAGTAGCAAAAGAGCAAGCAGAAGAAACAGAATTATGAGCGGGTTAAAGTGGGGTTGGTAGATACCAGAGTATCGCCAGAAAAAACTAAGAAATAAATTCGGGGAGTTATTGGGGAAATACCAGATACCGGCGGGTGGATTCCGGTAGGGATTACTAGCAGAAAGATTCCGGCGGTTGGATTCCGGGAGGGAGTACTAGTAAACAAATTCCGGTGGATGGATTCCGGTAGAGAGTACCAGCAGAGAGCCCCCGGTGGATAGGTTCCGTCGAAAAAAATTTCCAACGTAGAAATTCTAGCAGAAAAGGCGGAAGAACCTGGTAAAAAGAACCATCGGATAAGTCAGGCTGATGATTCCGGTAGGTATGTTTAGATAGATCCCCAAGGATAGAAATGCCAGTGGAAACACCCAATTTAGATACGGTTTGGAAAAATAAAATACAAAAGGAAAATGAGAAACCATAAGTCAAGCAGTAAAGAACCTTTTATTTGATACATAAAAATTCCATTTCGGAATTAGAATGAAAAATTGGTGGAATAATAGATTAGTTATTTGGGGTCGGTAACTAAAGTAAGGGAGCCGCGATGTCTTTTACGGCGGTGTGCCAACATGTGGTTCCGGGAGCTGTATTCCCTCTTGCAGGTGATACATGGCCAGTAGTTCTTACCGCTCTGACAAACTATTGCTTCCCCTCATTCTTCCGGGTGGTTCGCTTTACCTTGGAAGTGGGAGTAGCGGTAGACTTGGGCGACTTGTGGCCCACGGTGGGACGAACTTGGCCTGTGGAGTGGGAACGTGATCCTGGTTCCTCAGCTTCTGACTCCGTGTAAGTTGCTGATGGAGGAGAAGGAGTTGGAATGGGGGGATCGGCACTCTCAGTGATAGGTACCGTAGAAGATACCGCTGAAGTTTCCGTAGTTGCTAGTTGAAGGATTCCGCCTGGGATATGGGAAGATAGGATGGATCCGATAACCCGTAAGTCACTAGACATTCCCAAAAAGTGACGGTCGAAGCTGTGTAGAGTTTCCACAAGAGTGACAGTCTCCGTCTGACTGAATGTCAAGAACTAAATAAATAAATAAAAATTATTTAATGATTAAAAATAATAAAAGTATCAAGTAAAAGGGTCAGAAAAATGAATAAAAATAAGAACTTACTGCATTGGAAGCTGGAAACTGCTGACATTGACAGCACCGTCAGTAGTTCGGGTCATCTCCATTGGGACGTGAAAACGAGTTGGCGTGTCTTCCATTTTTAGTTGGGTTTTGAAACGAAGAATTTCAATTTTACAAACAAGTAGTATGAAGAAAGAACAAAATTTAAATGATTCCATATTAACTAGGATTGGATTTGGTAGTACAATTATCAGAAATTACAGAATAAATTTATTTGGAGGAAATTCTAAGTTTCTGATATGGAAGACTTGGTTAAGACTTGGCTATCACCGGAAATAAGTACGATAAGCGGGACTTGGAAAGTTTTCAATAAGAATAGGAGTCCCGTGTATAACCGTGACACCCAGGGAATGGTCGGGTACCCATGCTAAAAATTGAGATAAGAATTAAAAGAGACTAAAAAGAGAAAGATCAGTTAAAGAAACCGTTTAGTCTATTAGAAGAGCGCTATTGGAGAGGTTATTCATTACAAATAAATAATAAAAATATGGAAAATTCTAAAGATTTAAAATTCTTGAGTGTATTCAGTATTCAATTGGCAGGAACAGCAAGGGGTGGAAGTGATACCGAGCCACTTGGGGTAAACCAAGTCAAAGGTTTGGTTAGAAGTCCCGAATCAAGTGAAAATGACAAAAGTTTGGAACCAACCGTTTTCAAAGATGTGAGTCGTGTGAACGAAGATGCGTGTTCAAACTCGCTAACACCGATGGGATGGGAAAGACTACGTGCCGATGGAAGTGAGGATACTGTGGTTAATGGAGGAGGATTGGGAATCGGGAAAATCGTCATCAGAAAAAGAAATACCATTGAGCAGTACATCAGAAAATTGGATGGAAGGTTATATGCACGATCTCCTTCTGCAAAACCATAAATTGGAAAGAAGAGTGTTAGACCTAGAAATAGGATTAGAAGACTTAAAGAAAAGTACGGAACCAGAGTTGACACCCACCACTCAAATCAGTTCTACTGCTCAAGGAAATTCTGGTGTAGTTGAGTGTATGCTCGGATTGTCTAAGTTCATTCCCGAACCGAAACTAAAAGAAAAAGTGGAAATGGAAGCAAGAGAATTGTTGGCCGTTTCTATCGACCTCAGGAGAAGAATGGTCAAGTACGAGCAGTTACATCCGTTCGAAGAGAGTCGTCTTGAGGCCCAAAAGAAACAAGGGATGGAAGTTGAAGCTTTGAAGAAAAATCTGGATGACGTAAGTCGTCAAATAGAGTTGATGTCCAAGAGAACGAGCCAAGGGACAAGTAACTCTACCAGGAGAACCCGTGGAGAGAGAGACCTATTCACTCGAGTCCGTCGGTTGGAGTAAAATGTGTACCCAGAAGAATTCAAATCGAGGACGCTCGGAGTGACGGGAATGTTAGAAGTACCAGCGGCTGCAGGAAGGTCTGGGGCAGGACTGCTTGGAGCTGCTCCGGCCCAGATACACAACAAGAAACTTAAGGAGAAAACACCAGTACGAGTGTGCAGGAATCCAGCGCCACTGTTACAGAATCAATTTGTCATATGGAGGAGGTCAAAGTTTGGAAAGTGATTTTGGAAGACAATCTTGGGGAGGGATTTTGGAAAATGACTTCGGAAGACTGCTGTCATTGGAAATTTGTGTAATTAGTATCGGTAATAATAAGTCTTTGTAATAGTTTATTAGTTGTACAATATGATACTTGATAGAATTTTGAAGTAACTAATTGTATAGTTTTAATCAGTTTAAGCTTAGTGATAGAATCTAACATGTAAGGGTTGACGTGCACGGACGCTGGAGGTTACGGATTTGAACAACCACACTAGGTATGAAATTTTAAGAAATAGATTTGAAATTTCTGAATTAGGGACAGCATCATCCTTCCATGGGGAACAAAAGGGGAATAATTAGAGAACAAGAATTGGAAATAGTATTCGGTAGAGTGGATTGCATACCCACTGTAGCGTGGGACCACCAGGTCTCATTGCCATACCGGAGCTTCACTCCGAAGGCCATGTCAGGTGAAATGCCGGTGGCAGGACTTCAACCTCCAGTGGGGAGATGGGCCTTGAGGAAACTTGGAAAGGGTGGTTAGAATTTTCAGTTAAATCATCGGGACGATGATCAGATTTAAGTAGGGGGAGAATGTGGCAAGTAGGAAAATCCGGAGATTCCGGGAGATCCGTGTTAGCGGTCTAATAATTAAGTTTTGAAGGAAATTGGGTTTTCCTGTGCCCATTCATTGATTCGAAAATTAATGAATGGACATAGGCGAATCCGAAGAATAAAGGAAATTTGAGCTCTTTCTTTAGTTCTTTCTAGACAAAAATATGCCATGTCAAAATGAGTTTTTTTTTTGTAAAAGGTCAACTTTTGGTTCCCTTATAAGGTGGGTCGAGTGACATATCGTTGGAAAGCCCTTCATGTGTACATTCCAAAAAATACAGTGATTCACCTCTGTGACCATTCCGTGGGAAAAGATTATTAACTCAATATTAACTTATTTATTTATAAAAAATTTTGATTATCAAACATGTCATTTAATGTACAAAATTATTACAATAATGGTAATCAGTGAAGAAATGTACAAAACAAATGAAATTCATACACCAAGAGCAACGGATAAAATTTTTTCCTCCATAAATACAACACGGGTAATGCCCAGCGTTGAAGCAAAATTCCACTGGATTTATGAATGGCAGCCTATCTACCAAATACCCACATTTGAACCATGCATAACTTATCATGGCTTCATAACGAAGAGAAGAAAACTGGTTATGGACAAGGGACTGAAGTCGTAGAATATTATCCCGTTGGCCCAATTGAACTTCTGTATCTTCCATTATGATGAAATCGGAAAATCTCTTTACAAAATTTTTCCATTGGCGAAAGAAGAACACGTCTAGTGGCTGAATAATGCTTGTTGTGCCAGGAGGGATGGTTAGAAGTTNAGCCATATTGATTAGGAATGTACTTTACGAAGGGGCTGCATCGACCTTCCGGAAGAAAGCAGCAGAGATTCTCTCTATTATAAACTTTATCCATCGCTAATATATGTAGCATTGTCTCGTGTTCCTAAGATAGAAAATCTCGCTCTAAATATGGAGTGTGATACACAAATCGTTACTTACCAAAGAGGAAAGTATTTTGTTGAATGGAACAAAGAAGAAGAAAGATTGAAGAAAATAGCACAAAAGATGGACATATAGCTGTCTTGTTTATATTGATACTCTTTGCCCTGATTCGGAAAATAATTATTACCATTTAACATGATCAGTACTTGGAATAAATGTAATAAAAATAGAAAATTCAAAAATTTCTCTAAAATGTAATCCTTTAATAGGGTTCTGGCAGTTAAAGATCGTGACAACGATAAGGGTGGTTTGACCTCTCGGTTTTAATTTTTTTTGTCACGGCTATGAATAAGGGTTACATGAATGTTTATCACAAAACTTTCAAATGATTTAGAGTGAAAAACTGGAATGTGTAAATTGTAGGTTAGTTCAACTCTAAATACCGAAGAATTTGCTTGTGTTAAAAGTTAAGTTCTTGTTGGCTTTCAGTAAATTAGAAGTTTGCAGCTTGTAATCTAAACACATTGCATCTACAATCAAGACAGTAAGAATTTAACTTTGTTTCTCTGAATATTGGAACAGAACATATATACAGTACAATGAATATGTTCTGCCTCTAACGGAAACCAGCTATAACAATTTAGTAATCCAGTAATTTCAATATTAAAGCAAAAGACAAATTTTATGGGGGCTTGTATGGAAGAGATCCAGTATGGGATGTTAACTGTGGTTGCATTAGCTGCGAGAACATTAATAAATTTTCAAAGGAGCCGTATTTTGAAAATCTCCTAGCAAACTGTTACCGAAAACACGACTTTGATGCATACAGTAACATAATTTCATGGGTTGTCCCGCTGGAAACGCGAGAGGATTTAATAAACAAAGGGGATGGAACAAGCACATGCTACGGCATCATTACCTCGAGCGAATCCCGACAGGTAGCTTTCCGGTTCACTTAAGACTTTAACAAGAATGCATCTGGACAACTGTCCTTATATGACAAATGTGTTAGTTCTAACCGATCACCTGCTGAAACTTCCGCTTGTGCACATTAAAGAGCTAGCGGAAAAATACGAAATCTTCCACTTTACACTGGATGAAACAAGTGAAGCCAAATCGTTTCTAGTGTTGGCATTGAAGCTCCCGGAATTTATTCTGCATCATCCAACGTTTGTTGGAGATACCACCAACAAAATCATCGCTGAAGTCTTTGGAAAATAATAATTTCCTTGTATGTCACTCTTTCTAATACTGAATGAAATCAATATATTTATTCTGCATTCCTTTTGCATAACTGAATAAAAACTATGCTTAAAGTGAGGCATTGGAAGAAATCTTTAGAGCTATGTACAGGGTGTTTCTAAATAAGCTTACGCTATTTGAAATTCAATAACTTCTGTCGCAATTACACTATTATTGTTATCTATGGCTCAACTTGTAGCTAGGTTGTAAAGATAAGGTGTCTGATTTTTTTTGACCTTGTATGTCAATGATTACTAACAAGGGAACCTCACACCCTATGAATGGAATTGTGGAAATTTTTTTTGTACCAATCTATTTGGAATTAAAAATAAAGATTTTAGGTATGTAATAAATGGGCGGAACTCTTGACCCCCCGGGGCTAGGGCCCACCAAAGGTCAACATTTGGTTCCCTTATAAGGTCGGTCGAGTGACATATCGTTGGAAAGCCCTTCATGTGGACATTCCAAAAAATACAGTGGTTGACCTCTGTGACCTTTCTAGACAAAAATATGCCATGTCGAAATGAGATTTTTTTAAGTTTTGTATAACAAACTGTTTAGTTGGTATTCATTTTTTGACGAGCAGTTGGGGCGCCTGATTTCATGTATTTTCTAGTAAATACCGCCAATCATGGGGTTTATATAATTCAAATTTATGGGCCGTAAAAGTGGTATTGCTCCTATTTATTTTTAGAGGCTTTTCTTCATCCCTTCTTGATTGGTAAGTTTTTGTTCTGTTAAATTTATTTTCATTTCTCTTCACCATGAGCAAAATCAACCCTATGAATGTGTTGGTTATTCTCAAAAACTATTTTCAAACTTCGTCTTCAGCTTCCCAAACCACTTTTACGGAACGAGAACTAGCTGAAGAATTAAAAGGTAACACTTGATAATTCTGAAATTTTTTGTGAATAAAATATGGCATTCAGATAACTAAATTTTTTATGATTATAGATATAATAAATTCATGTGTCATTTCAAGGAGCTACAATGTTGACATTATATATGATCTTGTTATGGATGGAACTGGAGAAGATATGGAAATTGAAGAAATCCGAACTATCCAATTAGAAGAAGAATCAGAAGAAGGTATTCAATGATTTTCATTATTGTAATCACTACTTCGAAGCAAATGCAAATGAAATTTATTATTTTAGAAGATCCTACATCTTCGTCATCACAACACTCTACTCCATATGGTAGTCCTGTCAAGCGGCCTATGGAATTCATTGAGGTATGAAAATTTTTTTCTAAAATGCAATAACGTAATAAAAATGAATTAATTCTTTATATCATGTAGGTTGATTACAAAAGAAGAGCTGTAGAGTTTTGGAAAAGTGGGAAAAGTGGCAGAAGATCATTTACAAGTGTACAGAGCAAATTTAAAAGAGTTAAAAATCATCAAAGTTTATACGAATGGGAAAAACAACTGGAGTATGGAGGATCACACTACGACAAATACTTACAAATTTGTAATTCTACTCTACAAAATTTTCGACGACCTAAAGAGAGAAGAATTATTGTACATGACAACGACCTTCGTAGCTGGGCGACAGGAAAGGCTCGTGAAATTGGAATGAATTCGTTCGCCGCTTCGACGGGATGGCTTGCAAAATTTAAATCTGCAAACAAAATCGTGGCAAAAAAAATTACAAAATTCATCACTCGAGCTTCATCATCATCTGCTGTAGCCATTTCCACGTATGCAAACGAGTTCGTGCAAAGTGTTATTCCACACATCGAATTTAGGACCAGCTTGTGTATATAACACAGATCAAAGTGGATTTAATCTTGAAATCCATTCGGAAAGGACACTTGCCATCCAAGGTGCTCGTCATGTTGAGGCAACAGCCCAAAGTATTACATGTATGACTCATAGCTACACCATTCAACCGACAATAAGTGCTTCCGGAAAACTATTGGCCCCTCTTATGGTCATTTTAAAGGAATCAAGTGGAAGATTAGGACCACGGGTTCAGAGTACTATGTTTGTAGCTGAAAATATTTATGTAATGGCTTCAAAATCTGGTAAAGTATCGAAAGAGATTGTGAAAACTTGGTTTACCAGTGTTTTCTTTCCAAATATCCAATCACCAGCAACTTTAATTCTCGATTCCTTATCAACACAAAACAACGAAGAACTGTTACAGCAGGTGCGTCCTGAAGGAATAGAATTCGAACTTCTAACCATCCCTCCTGGCACAACAAGCATTATTCAGCCACTAGACGTGTTCTTCTTTCGCCAATGGCAATCGCCAAAGCAGCNGTTTATAATAGAGAGAATCTCTGCTGCTTTCTTCCGGAAGGTCGATGCAGCCCCTTCGTAAAGTACATTCCTAATCAATATGGCTTTCTATCTTCGGGTTTGCTTGACTGTGTGCTTGATTGGGTGCTTAATTTGCATGATTGGGTACAAGGTTATTGGGTTTACTTCTGCATTCGTGCCCAATGCCTACCCTTTTCACACGAGTTTTTTTTCATTTGATCTAATTTTTTGTCTTTCTTCTGTCGTACATAGCCAGTAGATGGCATTGTGTTGTATACCTTGGCGCCACCTTTCTATTTTGCAGATGTTGTAGCTTGGTCAATCTCCAGATCTTCTTTCCGAAGCCTAGGAAGAAGTACTGGCATCTTCTGTTGGTTTTGACGCATACTGTCTCAGGCTTTCTTCAACGCTTCATGTTTTGGAGGAAGCGAGGAGACAATCTTTGTAACTATCGTATCTTCATCAAGTATCACGCCCATTTCTCTTAGGCTTCGAGACAGTTGCTCCATCTGTGTGAAAGCAAGCATTAGACTCTGATCTGGCTTGACCTTGTAGTTGCAAAATGCAGAAAGAGTGTTGCTTATTGAGTGTAGAGCTGTCCGAGTAAATATTTTGAGGCGTTCAAAAATGTTTGTTGAGGCTTTGCGATCATAGACATGATTGGTATTAATCGAATCTAACGTGGGTACCAAAATGGCTTGGGATTCCGCATTTTTGTCATGTGGCAACATCGGAAGCGGGTCTGAGAATCTGTTTTATACTTTAGTATAAAACTAGCTATATAAACTATAAATAATAATAAATTATAAATAATAAGCAAAAGAAGCAGCACTCAGAACATATTCAGGTACCGCTGCGAAAAGTGACTCTTTAAAATCAGCTTTAAAAACAGCTTTAAAAAGGAATAGTGCTGGGTTCTTGAAAAACGTTGGATCTGAAATATTAAACTCTGCCACCGGATCCGCCCAAACCGGAAAGGAAGTTAACAAAACGAAGAAACACATTGCAAAACAAAAACAACAGGAAAACCAAACCATCCAAACGACCTGCGGATGTTTTCTCAAAAGGGAAACAAAAATTGACTCCTACAAAGCCTTCAGCCAAACGTACGAGATTTGACATATTTTCATCATGTCATGACTTCATTTTCAATCAAAACCAGCAATTCGCTGTGAAGTAGATCTTTTCTCAACCCCCTCAACTGACACAACATGTGATTACAGCATGTATTAGGAATATCATCCGATAGTTAACGTCAGAATTCGTCAATCAAAATTGAATTTAAAATTCTTGGAAATAGGAATCATCTGGTATCATATCCCAGAATCATGATACGAATGATTTATGCGAGAGCTTCATTCACGTAAAGCTAAAAGTTGTAAAGAAAGATGGAAGTAACCTTGCGGATGGTTCAAAGCTTTGAACAATGAACATGTTTCTTCATGCTTCATTTTCTCAATTGGACATATTTATTAATGAAAAACTAGTATCCGTATCGTGCCTACATGGAGACGTTATTATTTTATGGGAATAACTATAAATCCTCACAAGATGGATGTTGTTTGTACTAAGAGAATACCAATCGAGGTGTTGCTGACGACATTAACTTGGGATGAAAAACGAGAAAACAACACATAGCCAAATCCAATATAGTAGAAGTGGTGGATAAGCTTCGGTTTAATTTAGGAACTATATCGATATATATTGAATGACATCAAAGTTCGTATTTGATTGACAAGAGCATCTGATTCCTTTGCTTTGTATTCCGGAACTGCTGACGACGAAGAAACTATTAAACTGATCACTGCCTCATACTACATTCGAAAGCAAATTCCCTTCCCAAGTTTTATATTGGCACATCAGAGGTTATGAGAAAGGAGAAATTGCACAATATCTGTAAAAAAACATATGTCAAATAATTCACTCTAGCGCAGGGAATTTCATTCACCGTCGAAGAAAATGTATTTTTAAATACAGTACCGTCAAGGATGATTGTTGGTTTTGTCGACAGCTTGTCATTTAAACGAATAGAATTTAGCTATTTTTATATCACATATAAGTACCTTGTTGAAATACCACCCAAAGCCGTATTATTCAAATATGTTGACAATATGATGAATTTTTGCTGCACAACTTTTGAAGTATCTTTCCAGGCTCACAAATTTGTTCATGATTACCGTCATATTGGAATTGAGATATTTGTCTTGATATTCAGAAATGCTATCCCCTGATTTGGAATCGCAAGATATCTTTTGAATTGAACTTTCATGCTCATTTGAGATTTGAGTATACTAAACTCATTTCGACTGTCACAAATGACATTATGAATCTTGGAAATAAACATTTCAAAATAAGAGTATACTTGTAATTTCTTTCACACATTTGTGTCGATATGTGGATACATCCCACTTTAGGGCAGTGATTCGCTTGAACGGTGAAAGTAATTGTGGCTTACGCCTGGTCCCAGACCCACCTTGTTGTTTTGCTCGAAGGCTCATCATCGACGAAACTTGGTGATGTAACAAGTGAGTGACTACAGCGGCAGAAGGGTAGTTCCTCACGAAAAGTGAGTGTTTTTGTATTAACATCAAAACCACTCTCAAACTCTCATCTCCATATAAGAGACAATCGTCACCAATACTCTAGAGAGAGAAAAACAAAACCTGTACCTCTATAACATGTGTCTTGTCACACTTCATCTCATCAACCTCGCTGAGTATATTTATTTATATTATGAATTTGATTATATATAACAAAAATTTTAGTAAACAATTAATATACAAACTATAGATGATACTCTTTAGCACCATGGTGATTACAAATATTACTTCCGCTACATGAATATCGAATTACCAAAATTGAAATTCAAAACATAAAAATTTATTAATTTAATATTATGCATGAATTGCTACATAGCTGCCATGAAACACAGACATATTCATTTGAAATAATTACCGCTAAGCTAATATCAAATTACCGGTAGCGGAATTACAATTTTACCAAACTTGCTATTTAATAAGGAGAATTCATTGGTACATCACAACCATCAAGCATAAACATATTTACTTAAAATTATTACCGCTAAGCCAATATCGAATTACTGCGACGGGAGTTACTAACCTAAAAAAATTTGCTATTTTAATGATATAAATACATTTGTACATAGCTGCAATGAAGCATAAATATATTTGTTTGCAATTATTACCGCTTTACTAATATCGAATTACCGGGAGCAGAATTACAACCGTCAAAAATATGTTAATCTTATGATATAATTGCATTGAAATGTACCAATTGATTTATATCACAAGAATAGCATGCTTTTGAAGTGTGTAATTCCGCTTCCGGTAATTCAATATTGGCATAGCGATAAAAATTTAAAAATTTGTTTATTTGATGATGGCTATGTACCTTTGCATTTATATGATTTGAATAACATATTTTTGGGGCTTAGAGTTCTGCTCCCGCTAATTCACTATTGGTGTAGCGGTCATAAATTCAAATAAATATTGTATACTTGATGTCATTTTTATACTAATGCTTTTCTATCATTGGAAGAACTAATTATTGAAGTTTGAAATTCCGCTTCCGGTAATACGATATTACAATAGCGGTAATTATTTCAAACAAATGTGTGTGTTTGATATACCAATGGTTTTAAATCATTAGAATAGCTAATTTTTGAGGTTTGTAATTCTGCTCCCGCTAATTCGATATTGGTATAGCGGCATTAATTTCAAAGAAATGTTTATGCTTGATAGTAGCTACATACCAACGTATTTATATCATTAGAATGCCAAAGTTTTGAGATTTTTAATTCCGCTCCTGATAATTCGATATTGGCATAGCGGTAATAAATTGAAATAAAAACGGTGTTTGACGTCATCTATATACCAGTATATTTATATCATTGGAATAGCAAATTATTGAAGTTTGAAATTCCGCTCCGGGTAAGTCGATATTGGCTTAGCGGTAAAAATTTCAAAGAAATATGTTTATGCTTGATGGCTGCGATATACTAAAGTATTTAAATTATTAAAATAGCAAGTTTTGTATGGTTGCAATTCAACTAACGGTAATAGCTTAGCGGTTATTATTTGAAATAAATGTCTGTTTATTGGAAGCTACGTAGCAATGCATTTATAACATTTAATTGGTAAACTATAGGTTTTGAATTTCGCTCCCGGTAATATGATATTCATGTAGCGGCAGTCATATTTCTAATCACCATGTTGCTACAGAAAATCATCTGTAATTATTTCATATAATTATTATCTATATAATATCATCTAATCTATATATTATTATTATTATCTATATAAATCATTTAATCCTTAGTACAGGTTTTGAGAATTTGTCCTTGTCATTTCTCTTTGATAGAGACCATCCTCTATTTTCAGTTGGGTTATTTTTACATGTCGACTCCAATAAGGTTGATAATTTTAGCACCATCGAACTCCTTGTGCAAATAGCTAATTCCCACATAGAAGTTTCATCGACCTTATTTCAGTCGACATGTAAATACAAGCATTTGAACAAACGTAGTTTNTCTATATAATATCATCTAATCTATATATTATTATTATTATCTATATAAATCATTTAATCCTTAGTACAGGTTTTCAGAATTTGTCCTTGTCATTTCTCTTTGATAGAGACCATTCTCTATTTTCAGTTGGGTTATTTTTACATGTCGACTCCAATAAGGTTGATAATTTTAGCACCATCGAACTCCTTGTGCAAATAGCTATTCCCACATAGAAGTTTCATCGACCTTATTTCAGTCGACATGTAAATACAAGCATTTGAACAAACGTAGTTTTCCCATGCAATCCACTGTTGAACCCAAGTTCCTCCCCTTCCAAACCACCAAACCCATCAGCTTCAAAAATTAACTAATTAGTGAATTTTATTAAATCGTTTAAATTAAATATATCAGCCATTATGGAAATCGCAGTCCCTTCCAGATTATTGTTAACATTTTATTAAATTAAATTTGACCCCGCACCCAAAAATCACATTTCATGAGGAACTACCCAGAATGCACCTCAAGTTACATGCGGGAATGGAACAGCTTCTTGCATACGAGACATTTATGACTTAACCGTGAATTTTTCGAAACTCTCTTCTGCTGAAGTCGAAGGCACTTCGAAACGTGAAGTAAATACTGTCTTGATGATTTTTTACATCCACATACTGGACAAGTCAGTAAGTTTGTAACTCGCCTTCAGTTTTTCCAATCCTTTCTTATTTTGTGTTACCGAGTTTCCTATTAGCAGTCCGTCGTCCACGTATAATAAGATGAATACAATGTAGTCATTTCCTTTCTTTTTTTACACACAAGGGTCACTCTCGAGACTTTTAACGCCCATTTTATTTAATTTTTTATTAAGCCATATAATCCTTTCTCCAGTTTGCATACTAATTTTTTGTCAACCACAAATCCTTGTTTGTTCCATGTAAACTGTCTCTTTAAGAGGACTGTTTAGAAATGCAGTTCCAATATCAAATTGAATTATATTCCAATTTTTGGCTGCTGCTTCACTTAGTACTATTCGTATTGTTTCGTACCTAACTACTGGAGCAAAGGTTTCTTCAAAATCTACTCCTTCTACTTGAAGAAATCCTTTTACGACAAGGCGTGCCTTGTACTTATCCAGCGAGCCGTCTGGATTTGTTTTGACTTTAAATACCCATCTGTTTTTCAGAATTTTCTGATTTTTTGGCTTTCTTACTAGAATCCAAGTTATGTTTTCGTGTTAGTTAGTGAAGGATGTCCACTAAAAAAATAATCTAAAATGGCTGCCATGCCATGTAATTCTACCATCCCATGTAAATGGGGGTTATGGTATGGCAGTTCTTATGGAAATGAAAGATGGGAGTTGTGTCTGGGAAGGAAATATGGCGTCGAGAATGTAAACTCGACGCCATTTTCTACAAGTATGGATGCCATTAAAGATGGTTGATTAAAATATAATTATTTTTTTCTTATTATTATTTTTCCAAATAGGAGGGAAAGTGAAGTTTTTTTTTATTGAGTGATGAGAGTTGTGTTTGGGGAAGAGAATAATAATAATAATCTTTTTTTTTTTGATAATAATAATTTTGGTTTTGGAGTGTGAGATTGACATTCTCAAAGGAGAAGGGTGAGTTTTAATGTGTATTTGATCTTTTTGGTTTCGCTACTTGAGATTTTAACTCTAATAGATTATACATGATGATTATCTTTGTTTTAATTGCTCTACAATGGCTAAACTACTTGTTATTTCTTCTTCTTCACATACTGCTTATGATTATGCTTTATTTTCACTGACATTTATGATCTGTTGCTTTATTATTTATGATTTTTTTGGTTTGAGCAGCGATCGTTACACCAATCGGTTGTGTCATGCTTATGATAATTTTAAAATTGTATTTTCATAAAAAATGTCATTCTCTCCTTTGTTTTTCGACGAAGAAGAAGTTCCGTTTGAAGATTCAATCAATTTCAACTGCGAAATGTGTAAGTTCCAAATATTATATTTTCTTGATTTAAAATTGATTTTTTTACATTTCGTATAATATTTAATATAGATTGCCAACCCGAATGGGATTGTGTCACTTGTGTCGAATCTGGGTGCTCATTTTACAAATTTGACACTGACAGTGAGGACTTCAAGATTTGTGCCATGACTGGAACAGTTCATGGAGCCTCAGTAGAAATTGACCCTCCAAATACACAGGATTGTCAATACCCACCAATTCCAACTGTAACACCAGACACCATTGAAGGAGGTGGAGATTGGATGTGGTCATTTATTGTTTTGGGTAAGTTTGATCAGAGGCTGTAAATAGCTTTACCGATGGTGACATCTTGCGGTTTACTTTTTATTACAGTATTGATTCTACTGATTATCGGGGCAGTATTTTTGCTGCGTTTTGTCCGTTCACGCAGAGCGACAACTCAAGCTGGAGGGCGGGAAGCTGAACTTGAAGAAGCGATTCCACTCCGCACTGTCTCACTGACTGAAACTCAAATCTAAATAAATATTTTTGCAATTTATACTATGTTTATCTCTTTTCTTTTGGCGCTTAAAATCAGGATGTAGGTTTGAATTTTACTAAATTAAAACTCAATGGTGTTTGATTTCAAGGTCATGCGAGCTTTAAATTTCTTTTTTGGTTCTCATTATTATTATTACCTTACTTACCTTACCTTACCTTGACTTTGAGACATTACCTTACTTTGAGATGGAGTGACGCTCTGCTTCTCCTGCCCTCTAATGCATACCTCTTACATTTCAGTAGGAAGAGTTTTCCTTATACTCTCACCAGATGACTCTGCTCGTTCACTAAAACTTTTACGGCCAATGATCCATTGGTCTATATATTTAGATATTTAGATTCTTGATTTAAAATTTAGATATTTGATTCTCCATTTAAACAACAAAGCATCCAGATTCTACAATGCCGGTTGAAATGAAAGGAGTCAACTAAAGAGTGAATGAGACAAATGTGGCCATTTTTTACTGTTATTTATTTACATTTTTAAATACAACTTTTTATTCGTAACATACACTCCCCCTTGACGGTCTATCTCCATGTACAATATACAACCTATCAGTTGAGGAATTATAAGCAAATGTTATATTTAATCCTTTTTCTTCTGGGGTTTTATGGGAGACCTTATATTGATTTCCCGAATAAGTAATCTCCACAGATTGGAAAATCTTTGGCAATTTGTATGGGTACCACTGAGTTGTCCTAAGGGGATCTTTGGGATCTAGTTTCATATATTCTTTAAGGGCTTTAAAATATTATCATATGTATCTAGTATAATTGTATTTATGGGTTTTGTACCTTTAATTTTACTTTGTGGTCGCTTGGATTCCCTACATAAGTCTACCTTTTCTGTATTCACACGAATCCAATCTTCATCCCTCCAGACATGACATGATTTTAATTCTTCCACAGTTAGCGTGTGTTGGACTTCAAAATCCCATTCCAAGTTTCCAGCCAGAGTTTCAAGAAATATAACATCCTTCTTCATTCTATAAGGAGTTTCTTTCGTTTGCTTTATGAGCTTTTCCCAATCCACGTCGTTTTCTGCTTGCCGTTTGAGAGGAGGACTTGAATCCCAATCTTCTTCTTCTTCTTCTTCCCACGTAACTGTTTGCGAATGTCTAATGGCGTCTCTGTAATAAATGAACCAAATGGTCTAGACTTAATGGAAATTTTGAAACTAAAAAATTTTAATTGCTGTTTTAAGAAAACTTACAAACTAGAATCTGTTTTTGATAAAAGTTTACTTACATTTGAGGCTTTGGATGTTGTCGTCGTCTTTTGTTTCTATGCTTATGGTTTCCTTCGATCACATTGTGGATTTTATACGATTTCCCAGTTTTTGAATAATTTCTTGTTTCCACGACATGTCTTCCGAGACAAGGCTGGCGGCGATGAGCTCGAAATTTTCTGAGTGGAGGAAATCCGTAGAGGAATATGAGTGGCGCTTTACCATCCAAGTATTGGAGAACTGGGCATTTGGAGGGATCGATGAATTTAGACAGCTGATGTTCAACCTCTCTGCAACACTCACCGTCAACCTGTTCACAGCTACACTTTACACCACCACATAAGTGATATAGTGATTTGTGAACCATTTTATTTATTTCATGGTCACCACTACACTTGTGTCCATCAGTCACAAACTCTATNGGCATTTGGAGGGATCGATGAATTTAGACAGCTGATGTTCAACCTCTCTGCAACACTCACCGTCAACCTGTTCAAAGCTACACTTTACACCACCACATAAGTGATATAGGCGCTGAAAGTTCTTGGAGCTGTCTGAAAAGTCAAATGTATCCATGTATGCATGGCGACAGTGGAGGTAAATTCCTCTGGCACTGTCTTGTCCCACGCTCCTGATTTGTGAACCATTTTATTTATTTTATAGTCACCACTACACTTGTGTCCATCAGTCACAAACTCTATACAGTTGGACATTGGTTTACGATACCTTCCGCCCACAATATCCATTCGTTGAACCTTGCTTTTGTGCTCTGGACCTGGCCAGNCGTTGAACCTTGCTTTTGTGCTCTGGACCTGGCCAGTT
The DNA here is from genome assembly GCA_002738285.1 of Holacanthella duospinosa. NCBI lineage: Eukaryota > Metazoa > Arthropoda > Collembola > Poduromorpha > Neanuridae > Holacanthella > Holacanthella duospinosa. The sequence goes on along the minus strand of NIPM01000163.1, from coordinate 208,278 downwards.
TAGGTTAACTTTTGGGAGACACCAGTCAACAGGGAAAATTTTTTGGGAAGGTTGTTTATTGATTATGACATCACAGCAAGATGCCACCTCCTGAAGCAAGTGGAATAACGATTCATCTCCGTATATTCCTAGTAACTCACATGGCAGGTCCACTAAGAGTGGCAGATAACACCCTTACTACGAGAGCAGTTCTTTGCACATTTGAGAACAACCAGTGGAATTGGGAAAACTTTCGTCACAATCGAGTATTGTGGACGATAGCACTGGGTTCCTAGTTGACTCCATTTCCNTTAGGTTAACTTTTGGGAGACACCAGTCAACAGGGAAAATTTTTTGGGAAGGTTGTTCATTGATTATGACATCATAGCAAGATGCCACCTCCTGAAGCAAGTGGAATAACGAGTCATCTCCGTATATTCTTAGTAACTCACATCCGTTCAGGTGATTCTCACCGTCTATTGTGGGAATGATGCTCTGCAGTTCTTTGCACATTTGAGAACAACCAGGGGAATTGGGAAAACTTTCGTCACAATCAAGTATTGTGGACGATAGCACTGGGTTCCTAGTTGACTCCATTTCCAGTTTGTCTTCATTAGTATACACACAAGGGACAGTTATTTCTGAATATTTGACAAAGTGTAGTTTGTTACCCTCCTCCGTGTCACTTGAATGGTGGGGGAGAGGAGAAATTGGTTCCGTTTCCACAGTGTAATCCATTTTCACTACTTTTACGTTTCGAGAACAAGATTGAAACTGAATGTACAAAGGCAATTTTTTTTAGTTTTAAATGATTTTTATTTCAAGATAGTATGTATATTACATCTTCAGGAAGTCTCCTTGGACCCCTTCAAGTATTCTTCGATCCTACTATCCCCAAAAGGGTAAGAAAGGGTCTCAGAAACAAAGAATCTACTTACACTTACACATCCTAAACTTAACCTAAGAGATTCTGTACATAAGATTTCATTATTTAAAAACCTTATTAGAAATCTTATTAGAAACTAACCCTTCCTCAACAATTCTTTTAAAATCTATGTCTAAGATTTTTTAAACTATATTCCTTTGGAATGCCACCCGCTTTTATAATTTCCTTATTTTCATAAGAAGGGTCTACCTTAATACTATACTGGTTATTTCCAGTAGAATAAAACTCTAAGATATGATCAGCTTCAAGCTTAAGGAGACCAGGCACTCCACGATTAGAATCATTAAATAGGGGATACTTGGGTTCAAGGTTACTAAAGTCAAAGAAACGAGAAAGGGTCTTTAATTTTGAAATGTACTCTGATCGTGTACAGAATATTTCTGCTGCGATAGAATCTGTTTGTGTATATAGATGTGAGAATCCAGGAAATTCGACCTTTAGCCCATCATACACCATTCTATAGAGGTTTTCCTTTGCATTCGAAAGTATCACTAACCCAATTAGCCTGACGTTATAGTCAATAACAGATTTCTTTTTTAAATGAAACAGAGTACACTTTTCATTTAGAATATCAAAATCTATAAAGTTTTCCTTACCCAAAGCTTCCCTCGCTTCCACAGAACTATGAATAAATTTTGACTCTGGGTAGGATGAAGGGTCGCACAGAAGTTTCCCTACAAGATTGTTGTTCAACGACTTTCTAATTTGCTTGTCCACTTCTGTTGTGGCTTTATACCTGGCCCTCGCGTTATAAGAACCAAACGATTTAAAAATTTCTACTTCTCTAAACTTGATTCCAGCGTGACACTTGACTAGCCTAACACCATGCGTCATCATCCAATATAGAAAAGTCAAGTAATGTATCTGCTCTTTCTTTTCGTACAATGACAAAATGAGCCGTTCAGAATCAACAAATTTCCGTTCTCCCTGGAAAAGTCCTTTCTGGTGTTCCGAAAGCTCTGTAAATCTCATGCGTCTCCTCTCATAAGGGTAGGGAAAGTCTGATATCTTTTCCTTTAAGGCGGGATCTTCAATTACCAAATCAACAACAAAAACATAACCCCACTCTGAGCCAAAGTCAGGATTAAAAAAATTAAATGAATCCAGCTCTTCTTGGCTCATCATGCATATGTCTCTATGTGGTAGCCTCCCTAACAAAGATTTCGTGTAACTCATCGATATGTCTGCGTAAAATAATTCTTTGTTAGGCTTGGATGAGTCATAGTTTGAATTTCCCTCTGAATTTGAAATACTCTTCAACTTTGTGGTCTGCGAAAGACCACCGAATATTCCTTTTGAGATTATCCCAACAATCCTGTTGTCGGTAACAACTTCCAATTCAAGTCCTTTCTCCCATAACATAGCTGCCTGTTTTGAAAACGAGGATATGCTCCAAAACGACCCAAGATCTAACGAATATTCCTTAAAATAACACAGTCTTAGGTACTCAAATACATCTGCAGTGAGAGAGGCTTCCGCAAGACATGCTTCTTCGATTGTCTCAGATAGAGACCTATGTCTAGGGTGAGTAGACTCCGAGTCTTCACCTACTTTAGAATATGTTGAGGGTATGCATGCCTCATCCTTGAGTAATTCAAACTCTGACAATGAAGAAAATGTAGGAAAAATAGGGTCGTCTGGAAGTACAACTTTTGATATGTCAGCCCCTTCTCCAAATATTTCTTTGAATGTCGATAGACGGATGCCAGAATCCTCCAATTCCTTGGCTAGATTCAACATAACACCGTCTGGTCTAAAGTTTTTCAAGTCAAGTAGTCTGATTCCATAGCTAAAGTCATAAGACGCTCTTTGTATTGATTTTCTGAATTGGAGTCCCATTATGCCTTGAGACGATTTGAAAATTGGCATTATGTTATCAAATTGATATTTCATGTTGCTTAGCATGAATTTAAATTCATATTCAGTTGTCATTGACAGAGCAGGCAAGTAGTTTGTCGGCTTAATTTGTAAATTACATCTATTGCAGCAAGAAGTACGCGGATGGGGAAGGCCACTATAATGATCGTGGTTGTATGTTTTCCAGTTTTCGGTTGTAAATGTCTCAGCACAAACGTCACAGTTGGTCGTCTGTTCATGCCTACGGAGTGTCTCGTCATCTGGCTGTATATGGTTGTTTGTGGATTTTATTTTTCCCAACAAGCTATCTACCAATTTTATAGAAACCGAAAGAAAATGGTCAATACAGTCGGGCCCTTGATACTTGTATTTTTGAACTTTTCTATCATTTGTCAGACATAACAAAACATATGCAATTGGTTGCCTCTTAATGGTTGATATTGAGTTTAACCCTACTGTTGTATCTGACTTTAACTTCAGAAAAAAAAAACTTGTAGTAAAGCATGAAAAGAGAATAGAGGAGGGCGTCAAATCGGGAAAACTTGACATTGATTTTCTTAGGGGCTATCATCTGGATAGGATCATCTCCACATCTATGGTTTGACGAGCTAGAGGATCGTAAATCAAATTGCTTTAGGCACTTGAAGCAATAATTATGTCATTTCGATCCCATCTTTCCTACAAATGACGAGAAATCCATTATGCATACGTAATGGCTAGTTTCCCTGTTACACTCGTCTCTTAACAAAAGCAAATTCACATGCCGCCGTCTAGAGTCCTTTGTCGCTCTGATAACAACAGTATCCTTACCCACATGAGTGTAGACGTTTCTACTTATGTCTGGAAATATTTCTTCAAACAAGTCTATATCAACTAAAGAGACACCCTCCTTGCTGTTTAGAAAGTTCAAGTCTAATCTGTTTTCAAATGCAGAATAACTATTCGGATCCTCTAAAATAATTTTGGTGATAATTGACCTCTGATACTCTTTACGGTCCAATTTTCTCCTCTTTACTAGTCCTGCCTCTATAATTTCGTCAGCATAAAGCGAACATAGAATAGAAAATTTGAAACATTCTTTCGGCTCTTTGATGTTAATCAAAGATTTCCTTCCTGAAAGTATGGCTGGAGTTGAAATGTATCCTCTTCCTCTAATTGGGTTAAATATTCCCACGTGAACCTGCAGTTCCTTTAGGCGTAATATTTGCCAATTACTACCGTTAGATAAGTATAAATTTAGTGAAGAAATTATATAGCACCATAAATTCAACAAGACTTTTGATATAAAATTAGAGTGGGTTAGAGGCATAAAAGGGGACCCGATTGAGTCATTCATATGAGTTACATTGTGAGTGACTTCCATCATATCAGCTAATACTCTAAAACTAACTCTAATACCATGAAAATGATCAATCAGTGCTGATAATAATCGTACTAGGGGTTGGCAGACTGTTTCGAAAGCACTCGCCACCAGATACTCGTTTTCATTGATTTGGATAATGTAGATCAGAACAGATCCTTGGAGGGAAAATTTGGCTTCTCGGAAAGGTTTAATATCCAAGTTGTCTGGACTAACGAATTTGGCCCTCCCGAATCCTAGTTGTGGGCAACGCTCCTCATGATGTTCCAACGAAAAAAAAGAATGCCCACAATACGCACAGTCATGAGTCTGAAAATGAGAAAATATATTTTAAGCTTTGTTATTATACAGATTATGTGTTATAGCTTACCAGCTCAGTGTGAATAGCCATTTTTTTATACTGGCGACAGCTGAACGTACAGCTCCCATCAGACCTTTGATAAGCACACTTGATCTGAAAATAAATATTTCAACTGTTATACACTTATAAGCTAGACTGAATAAAAATGTTAAAATATATACTCACCAGAGAAATCCTACGTCTCCCTCTTGAAGAGGGAAATTCGTCTCCATTGTCCACGTCATCCATTAAACAATTTTCAACTTTTTCAATTCAGTCCAAATAATTTGAAAACAAATTTACTGTCAATCGTTTGTTAGAATAGTACACTCGACAGTAAGTTTTTATTAACTGATGATATTATTCTTGTTTCCAACAGTTTTTATTTTGGAGAGGGATCCATAAATTCTAAACAATACTCACGAAAATATACTACTAGATTATATGCACAGTTTCTCGCAGTAGAGTGTTCAACAATACAGACTGCACAGGCTTCTCCACTTGCTGCACGGTTTCCAATGATAATGGGTAATAGTTCTTGGGCTCTGAGATTTCGAAAATGCACATTTTCAACCGGAATGAACATGGGGTTTTCTGAAATTTCAATTTCAAGGCAGTTCCAAACATAAGTCTGGAGGCTTTTTAAAATGATGAGACTTCGATTGAAAAATACAGCAGGAAGAACATGTGTTGAAGTTCTTGGAAGATAGAATACTCTTTCTCCTTCGTGTGAAATCACAGCAACGTCTGATAAAATTTCACCGCGACGATTCTCGTAGCACGAGATAACCATGTAGTCGTAGAGTACCATTTTCAATACAAGTTGTAATTAAATTTGATTTATTGGTACACTCACAACTTGAANCACCGCGACGATTCTCGTAGCACGAGATAACCATGTAGTCGTAGAGTACCATTTTCAATACAAGTTGTAATTAAATTTGATTTATTGGTACACTCACAACTTGAAAGAGATTCGAGTTTCCAGAGGAATACACGAAATGGTTCTGATGTATTTCATCAAGAGGCGTCCAAGGATAAGAGAAAATGTAGATATGCTAAGTCCTATAGTAAAATGTTACACAGAGACTATACTCCCGTTTAATTTAAAGGAAATAATAGTACTAGTCCCTTTAACTCACCTAAAAGTGTGTGAATACATGAGACGAATGGCTCTTTCTTGTTGAGGGACTTTAGAATCTTGTTTATATCCTCAAGGGCAGTCCCATTCAATGGATGGTCAGGCCAGAGGGATCCATACAATACTCCATCCTTTTCCCCTTGAAAGGCTATACACTCTTTAGATTCACTTGCACGATCCATAACCAAAAGCCCTGACTTTTCATCTGTACAAAAGAAATTTTGACTCGCGTACAGGATCCAGCTCTTGAGAAACACTTGCCCGCGCTCAGTACATTCATTGCAAGAAAGCACTGGATCCATCTGACCTGCTAAGTGTATGACAATAATGAGATCATGTTCAATAATATACTTATAAATTCAGTTAAACTCACCTCCACAGACTCCTACAACGGCAAATAAAACCAAAAACTTTACCGCCATGGTAACAACCAGACTGGTCAGCGACTCGAATGCAAATGAATTGAACAACGAAAATCCCTTCACTTCTTACCATTATTCTAATGATTCTAGTCTAGACGCCTCTAATAAGGTACTCTCTTTCACGACAAAAACAAACGTTTGGATAATTTTTATCAACAAATTCTTTGAAACTTAAAATGTACGATTACACATACTTATTTTAACATCAAAGGGCAAGTCCCATTTACACTTTGGGAGACTCTTTTGACAGAATCCCTCCCTTTTCTCTAAACATGGAAGTAATAAAGTACAAAAGTCCTGGACAATACTCTCGTTTTTCTTAAGACAAATGTAATCAAAATCTTTTAAAATCGCCTTCAACTGACTAATGCCTTCATGCATTAGTCAAATTGAATTTGGGATCATGTCTAGAGTGCCTGTATTGAAAATAATGATTGAAAAGTTTTTACAAGGTATTGACTTACCAGGGGTACCAGAAGTCCCTGTATTTTGTATACAAGCAAAGGGTGGTTTGGTGTTTATTTTCACAATCTCATCATTAGCTACGACAAAAGTCCGGATGGAAGGGTTTGTACATTTCTTTACACAATCCATTCCCCTCTTTAGTGTAAAAGTGTCCATTTCAATCTCTGAGAATTTCCACCTCTCTTCTCTTGTCGATTGTCAACACGTTGGTAAAAGTACCCAAAACAATCACCTCAAGAGCCTTTGTTGTGGTCTCACTAAAGCTGAGTGTAACCTGTAGATTATATGGCTACTATAGTAAAAAAGTTTGCTATCAAGACTAATGTATAAACGAGTCACCCTAATGGCCCCTGAATTTAGAGGTAGTAAATCCGTAGACCCTGCCACAGGAGTAATCTCAAAAAGATACAGACAGTTTCCCACCTAGACAAAAGTAAACCCATCATAAAGGAACCCTTGGAATTGAGAAAAAAATTCTTTTACTAAAGATCCCGCTCTTACTTTGTAGTTGCTTCTGTCTATCCCGTTTCCAGTGAGTCCTTGCCCCAAGTCTCCAAAGATTGAGTTTATTGCTTGCAAGTACAAGTCTGTTCTATAGTTGCATAGAATTTCCTTCTAAAATGGACTCGCCTCATCACTCTTGATACTAATAGACGTCAACCCAAAGTCTGCAAAGTTCTGACAACTGGTTTTGAAGCTTCCCAGAAATGAGGCAGACTCCACGATTCCCACCAAAATCATGGACGGCTTACGAACTGAAAATATTTGTTCGGTTGTGTAAATGGACGTGCCTATGGGGATGCTTGACCGCTTCAATTCCAAGTCTCTCACGCTATAGATTGCCTTTGCTCCAGAAGCAAACAGCTGTTGGTGTCTAGACACAATCTGAGGGTTCACTGTGTGACCCTTTAAATAGAGGGAAGCTTCTTCAATGGAAAATGTATATGCCTTGTCGGTAGACGTATCCAAACAAAAAGAGGCGGGACTTTTGGTGAATGTAATATCAATGTTTATACCACTTGGAATCCAAGACGATAGTTCAAACAAAGAGGCACTCGGTCTTCCAAGAAAGTCCACAGTCTTTGATAGAGCCGTCATTGCCTTTCTAGCTACAAATCCCGTATTACTATCAGTAAACTGGTTTTGGAGAGAGTCTGGGTAGTAGCCAATGGCAGTAGAAAGACTTGTCTTTACATCTAAACCCTTTCCCAACAATGTAGAGAGGATACCACGATAAGGGTACATCATGTTATAGTCTGTCATCTGCTTCCCTTGAACTGTGATTTGGCAGTTTTGGAAACAGGCGTAGAAAAATTGATTACAGACTGCAACATTTTCGCTGAGGGCTAGAGCTGAATCGTCACTGTTTAAAACTTTGCATTTCAAGTACATGTAGCTTGAGGCAAAGTCAAAGTAAATGTTTGGAGCAATGGAGTCGGATATATGGAACGTAATGCTGGTGTTGTCCTTGACTGTGTTTACTGGAACAATTTTTATATAATCAGACTGTAAAAGGCTCACATCCAATACTGGGCTTGAAAAAATGTCTAATTGAGATAGGAAGCTATTTGAGCCTGAAACCAGTGAATGATCCATTTTATTTTGGGACACTAAACTTGCGCTGGGTCTGTCTTCCACAANCCTGAAACCAGTGAATGATCCATTTTATTTTGGGACACTAAACTTGCGCTGGGTCTGTCTTCCACAAGATTTTTCCTTTACCGATTTGGAAGAATGAGCGGGACTCTTCTTCTTGAAACTGGATTTTGCAACTGGTTTATTTTGATTTGTTTCCTATTCTTATAAGCGTGTCTACGTTTGGTTTGTCCTTTTCCTTTTTTATTAGATTTGGCGGCAGACTTTTTCCCTCCTCTACCCTTTTGACCCTTTCTCTTTTTTGCCTTTTTTACACTCTGCACCGGGATTGTGTAAGGGAACACCAAGGGAGTTAAACCGCCGTAACCAATTTGAGTAGGTGTTGAAATATCCATTTTTCTAAGTTTACAGACACCGTCTTCACAATAAACTTCAAGCATATGGGTCTTACTTTTACAAATAAATTTTATACAAGAACTGGCTGGAGCAAAGTCAATTTCTACACTGAGACTTGTGGCGGGACGACAGTCATTTAAATCAAAACGTTCTGTTTCGAAAATGGAGCAAGACTGTTTCAGGAATCTGTCTCTGTCTGTCATTGCAGGAATTTGATTCACGTTTTCATTGCAAAGTTGAATCTCAATGTCTTGAATAGTGTCTAGGTCAACAACTGGGTAGTAGAGGAGATTGTCGGGATACTTGTGAACGAGACTCACGTCTGTCGTAGATTTCCAAGAGACAATTTGTTTGTCTGTTGAAAAAATCCCCAAGTAAGGGATACTTTTCCCATTGAAAAACTGAGGTTCGATTACATTGGACAAAACCAAGAGATGATCATGTAGAACATTAAGATCAATGTTAGCGACGCTGGGAGAAGAAGGGTGGTCGTAGTTGAACCAAAAGAGAGAAACGATCCCAAAATTTGTTTCTAAGAGGGTGGAAAATTTCACCATGTAACCAGATCTTTGAACACCGTCGGAAGATATTACATTTCCATCATAAGTAAAGGAAATTTTATACGTCTGGAGTGATGTGTGGATATTTTTCATCGAAGAGTCTAGCGTTGGCTCGGCTGGCTCTTGGACTGTAGCATAGGACAGTTCGTCTCGGAATATATTATAGCTCAGTGGCATCGTAAGGTCGATATCATTTAACATGTCATTACTCGGTGGGTTTTCTGCCATTGTCTCTCCTTTGGGGAACAATGTTACATTAAATCCAAGGGCGAGAGCATAATCTTGTGGTATCTCGACTTTATCCTTTTCGTCTTTATTGCTGAAACCAAACAGGACTTTGTGAACTTTGTCAACACGTATAAAAAGTCCCAATGTGTGGGCATACCGCTGAAACAGTTCATTGGACCTGTTTAGAATTTCCTCATACCTTGAAACTTCTTTTTTCCAGACATTGATGATCATTTTGTATCTCAAGATGACTGTAATCTTATTGTCCCCGTCATGGTGACCAAATATAGTTTGCTTTTCCTTGCTTGCCTTTGGGAAATACCACGTATCACACAAGGCAACTTCAAGGAGTAATGATTCACCACACTTTATTTGATCTAATAGTTTATTACGAAAAGAGTTTGTTTTGTTTGCTGGAAAGAAACTTCTAAACGAGTTACTACTCATAGTCACATACTTTGAGAATGGTGTCATTTTTCTNAAAGAGGAGTTACAACTCATAGTCACATACTTTGAGAATGGTGTCATTTTTCTGACAGCCATTATGATTTGGTGGGAATTGGAACTGGGTTGAATTTTTCGGTCAAGAAACTTCTTGAAATAGAAAAGTAACGTGGTTTTGATACTTGGCGTCTAATTTGAGACTGAAAGCAATTACCAATAACTTTGTCTCCTTCAAGAGTTTCCAAATAGTAAAACGGAGGGACCGCTGTGACTGCTTTTCTTATCCTAGAATAATCCAATCATGAGTTTATGGTTTATTGAAATTCCCCCAATAGATATTGGTTAAATATGACTGAGTCTTTGATGCTTTTCAAAGGTTAGTCGATTTTTTGCGATCCTTACAAACTGTCCGACCTAAAACCTTAAATTTAAATTCCCGCTTTTCGATTGTCTGGGACATTTGTTACTTCATATTTTGGAGTTTGTGGTTTGGCTATGATTAACTAGTTGTAAACATTTCCAAACACCAAGTATTTGTTGGCGGGATCCAGGGCTTCCGTAGGGGTCATTTTTATAGTACAGTGATACCTAAGGAAGAGCATGTGTCTCGTAAATTACATTATATTTACAAAAGGTTTGTTTATTTCAAATGACATGAGGCCAAAGAGACTTGAAACTAGCTCCAGGGTCTAGCTGTTTCTTTCTAGTCATGGTTTTTCTAGTCTAGTCAAGGGTCTGAATCACCCTCTCTGCATACAACAGAGTACACTTGTTAATATATAGAATCCTCAGGACATAAATCCTACGATTTATGTCCTGTGAGATGCCTTTCTGATTGATCTCACAGAGTGGAGGTGAATGTTATGATCATTTACATAAGAGTCCATATCGTGATTCCAAAATTCCTTTCCATGGTCCGTAGTATGAAATGAGGATAATGCTATAAAGTTATCACACGTCTAGAGAGAATTGTAGAAATGCCTTTTAAATGCAGGAATGACTTAACCCAGATTGCTTAAAGACGCTTTTGAGCGCGGCCAAAACTGATGTTCCATTCTTGTGTTTGGTATAGGCTGTATATAGAAATTGGGAAAACATATCCAAAACTACGAGCACAAAGGAAAACTTTTCACGGTCTGCGGTTTTCCTGTCTATTTGCATCAAGTCCATGGCATAGCTCATGTGGGGGGAAAATGTAAGAGTGGGACGAGTTTTAGGCTTTTTAACAATGTAACGATGAATGGAATATGACTCGATACCAGACAAAATCTCCCTCACTTGTTTGGGTCCTTGTACTTTCTTGTTTTAAGAAACGTAGGTAAGCCACTATAACTATCACTCTTTTTTTTGTCTAGGTAGTTTTTATTTATTTATTTTGCAGACATAATGCAGATATTCTTTTACAAAATTCAAAATGAATGGGATGAAAATTTTAAAGGTTCAATTGCTTTAAAGTTTCCCCTTCTAAAACCTGTAGGCGGTAGACTTCTTCTTGCCACTCTCGTAAATGTTGACTATGATTACGTACAAGAAATTTGCTTTAGTTGTTTAAAAAAAGCAATCTTTCAAGAGATTTCGATCGACCTGTTGATAGAGAATGTTGAAATATTTTAAATCAAACACATTATTTATTACCTAATGCGACGTAAATTATATGTGGGTTCATTCTATAGAACATGCTATCATACTCCTTGTCTCCTGGAAGTCCAACGACAACACTATCATAAGTCTGACTCTGAAACGAGGAAAAAATAAATAAAGCGTCCGCAAGTACAACCTTTGACTTCTTCCAGTGATACCAAAGTGAGGTATTATAACAATACTATTGATCGACCTCTCACTTATAGTGACGTATTATCGGATGATGCTAAGTTCATACTATCCGACGGTTTAGCTGAGGATCCTACAAATGGGTCATTTTATTATCGTGACGAACGGGGATGGGTCTCGGGTCTCCGGCGGTAGAGTTGTGAATTATGGGAACTACATACGATTAAAACCTATGACTGGATTACGTGCTGCAGGTACGCCGGATGCTAGCAGTATGATTACAATGAAAGTATACTTGGATGTTGAAACATCTATATCAGTTAAACTGAAGTATGACATGTCATTTCTGGGAACCTCCGACTCGATGGATAATCATTACATGATGATACGGAGTGGAAACGTGTCATCTGGACCCCCTGCTCCAACAAGTAGTAGCACTACTATTCAAAGTATTATAAATAAATATACAAATGTTTAATTTTAGAAACACCATCATCAATAAAAATTAACGTTTCATGGATGCGAGAAATTGGTGGAAAGAAATTTGTTTCAATTAAAGTGCATAGTGCACATGTGTCAACCGAGGAAACATTGCAGGAAGCATTGGTGCATGGGATTAATGTCAACACTACAGTTTACTGACACAATGTAGGGGAGCAAGTTATTCCTGCCGTGTGGAACTACGTTCGTCATAAAGGAACTCCACCCCTTTCTGGTTGCAATGTAGGACCTTACGCGGAAGTCAAAAACTGTGAAGAGGATTCGTATGGTTGGTTTAAGTTTAAAGTACATATTTATTTCTTACCACAGCAAATAGAGAAAGTGCGAGTTCCAATGAGTAAAGATTTAGTAATGTTATCCCAAGAAGTAGGGCATCATGATGAGGAAATCTATTTCATTAACCTGTTTTGTGACTATAAAGCATGAGATTATAAAGATCGTCCTTAATAAAACCTTACAACATAACTGGTTTTCTTTCACCAAATATAATTTTATTTCATCATAAGAATTTCCATCACCATACAAAAATATTATTATAGAAGGCTTACATCAAAATTGTTAATCTATGTTGAAATCAATGGAGCATAGTGCTCGTTAGCTAACATATTCCAAATAGCAGGGTGTAACTGACCTTCCATATCTTTTAATTCATTCATAGTGGAAAATTCATACTTTGTAACTCTTTGCATAATAGCTGGGATCTTGTTGTATTGCTCCCTATGTGGTAGACCATCCCACAAATCCCCATTAGACGTTATGAGCAGAGGCGTTCTTTGGATATTAATTGGGGCTTTCCCTCTCACATCGTTTGACACCGCCTCTCCACTTATGAGAAGAAGCGTTTTGTCAATTGTATTAGTAAAAACTTTAAATTCGTTCAATACAGCGACACGTGCATACGCCATTCCAGAAAAGCAGAAGCGGGCTTCTTGTAGATCTGGCTGATCCCCTCCGAATGCGAATACACAGCTATCAGCGATAGAGTTGACAATTAATGATTTTCCACTATTAGAAGGTCTTTTAAGCCAAAGAATTTTTTTCTCCTGAATTCAATCTATAATTTCAACTAAATCAATAATAAATGTTTTTACTCTAATACCATTGTGGTCCATAATTTTATGAAATCAGATCATACTATCGTTTACAGGTAATAAACGTTTTACCATATTCAATCTGTTCAAATTCATCAACTTCCATATAAGATTCCAGGGCATAAATTTGTGTGTCAATTGGCAATCAAAGATTTGTGTCAAGTTGATATTGAAAAATATTATTGGTGTTAGCTCTCATCACAAAATCTTTCTCCCACAAAGTACTGTCTAAATTTATCGACTGAAAGAATTCCAGGCTTGTCTCTGGGACAAACTTGTCGACCATCCTGCGGATGGATACGGACCGGCATGCCTTCTTGAGGACTGAACCGGTTTCGTTGTTGTCCATTGAGCTTCATAACTTCCTTCAAAAGCGGATGCGCTTGTGGAATCTGTACCGAGAATTCCGTCAACTTCTGACCGTTCTTTCGAAACACATCCGATGCGTGGTTCGAAAGTTTCACGTCGAGAAGAAGACTGCCCATTTGTTTCTGGGAGGAGCGCTTTTTCGTATAAAACGAATCGCCCTCCCCCACTATAAATATTTTCGGAGACTGTTGACGTCTCGGACATCGGACGATTTGAGCCTGTTCCTATCTCGTCTGGTCCAAGCGTCCAATAGTCTTTTACTAATGGAATTACCTCTGTAATGGTAGTGTAAGATGTGCAGGTGTTGTCCAATCTCTGAGCAGGCGTTGGCCGCGTGATTTTCAATTTCTATTCTTTATCTAAAAAATTTCTAGACCTGTGCTCTGTCAACTGTCATGGCGAACGCCAGCTCCAAAGGATATTGTGTACGTTGAAACGATTGCCTGAGGAGGGGGTCATAGATTAGATAATTTACTGGTGTTATGGGTATATCGTTGTGGAGTGCATAAGACTTTCTACAATAAAAGTCTGTCTTTACGAAAATATAGGTAGGGAAGCCTGCGTCGTCCAACGTTTGGCTAATCTCGGTCACTGTCGCTAGAGCTCCATTATATAATCCTAAAAAATTCAAGGTTAAAGCATAGTGTGGGTGTAAATAGATCACAAGCCGTACACGCGTCGGTGAAGAGATTTCTGAGAAAATTAAAATCATCAACAGACATGAGTAAAAGCATATTTGTAAAAGATAAACCCTCGTTACTCTCTTCACCTTGCGATCATGACCGACACAGATTGTAAGCGTCTCAAATGATTCCAAGACACCCCTCCGTCTGTCCACCGAGTTGATGTGTACAATTTCACTTTCAAGGTACTTGAGTTTATGTCTAAAGAGACAAAGGAAAGTATAATAATTATTGTGTGGATCGCTTCTTCGATCAAGTGAACTGACAAAAAAAAAAAAAAAAAAAAGGACTGGCTTCTTACGAGTTGAAAAGATTACTAAATTTCCTTTATTTAATTTTTAGAGAACTCAAAAATATATTGAACAAAGCTTTGAGAATAGGACCTTAAGACAATGAGTCATGGGTTCAAATTCTAAGTAAACAGTTCAAGGAAATAGAACTAAAAGCGACTATGAGTCATGAAGGGACCATGGGGTCGACTCGTGATTGTATTTCTAACACCCCCCCTCAATTACGAGTGTCTGGAATCTCCTCCATCTCAATATTCTCTGCTTGATCCTTTGGTACAGCGATGACAGTGACTTTGAACTTCTTGTCTCGGACATAATAAATGATGAAAATTATCAGAAGTACAAATATGATGATTGTAGTACTCAAGGTTGTCCATGTCATGGGATGATTGATGACACTTGACCCTGAATCAATTGCGTCGTCTGCTGTTTCTTCCATAATATTGGTTAAGTTTACATGCGGTTGAAGATGCCAGTTGGTTTGCATTGTGAAGAGCGGATCTATAGTTTCTTGGTGATCTAGATGAACTTGGGATCCAATGAACTCTGTTTCATTTATTTTGAAACTTGCTGTAACAGGAATACTAAATACTTCATTAGGACAGGCATGTGACTTCCCATTAATTTCAAGGTTCATGTCAGGGCAATAGACGTAGTTAGAGCCAAAATGTGGTTTCACCTGTAGATAATCCACTTCATCAAAGGTATGTGAGGGATCACATCGCTCAATTGAAAAATATTTTGATTCCGTTGGAAATTTTCCGTGTGACATACAACCTACAGAAGGAAACAGAATGACATCATGATTAGCTTGTGGTCTCACATTAATTGCTGTAGTGCAGTTTCCAGCTTTTGAGACTATAACATTTCGTGGTCCAGTATATACGATTTTACACGTTTTGTTTCCTTTTCTAGCCATTAACTCAAACGGGTCTGCCTCGACGAGTTTGAGATCTTCATTTACCAATGGGATATCAAAGTCAAGAAATAGATTTTTGGCATCTTCAGTGAGGTGGCATCGTCGAGGTGTAGCGAGAGTTAGAGGGCACTGGTCTCCACAGGGTAGAGTGACATTGAGGTAGTCAAGAAACGAGGGATAAACGTGACCGCTATTCCATTGTCTCGTAGTTTCCTGAACCACTTGTTTCACTAGCATCATTCGGGTTGTGAGGTAGGAAATGGCGTAAGATGTACTGACGTGTTTGTACTTCAACTCTTCGAAGTCATTTTCGTGTTCCTCCAAGTGACGAATCATTTTGTGAAAATCTGAACGCAGATTTCTTGTAGAGGCCTCCAAAAGAACCATCCGTTTTTCAAGCACATCAGCTGCCTTTGCTTGTTTAGAAATTTCGTTTTTTATGTCCGATATTTTTCCCGAATTGATCGAAGAGACAACAACACTTGCTGTTCCCAACCCAATACCAGCAACAGCAGTAGCGATTATTAGTCCTAAAATCAAAGAAGTTATAATAAATCGTTTCGTGCGCATGACAATTGTACGCTCCGTTTCTTCTTTGCACATTTTCTTCATTTCATCTACGAACATTTCTTGATACATGTTCTCACATTGTGTTTTGGCAACGGCAAGATTATCATGGTGAATAATATCAAGTGTGAGTATTTCACAAGGGTGGATTAATCTGACGGTGAGGTATACCCTGTAGTTGCCTTTCGTGACTGGAGTTGAACTCTGACGCCACAGTACTGGCTGGGATGTTTGATACAAAATTCCGGCTGAGGTCCCTGTAACGGTAAAGAACAACATCATCATAATTGGAAGAGTTAAGAAGCTTTTTAGTCCTTTAGCTTTTGCACTGGTTGGTTCAGATGGACGATCTTGGTGCTGCAGATCTTCAGTGCTTGCTTCTCCAAGAATTTCTCTCATTTTCTGGAATTTTTCTTTTACTAAGGGTTTCGTGAAGATATCAGCTGCTTGTTCGTTTGTGGGGACATAGTGTACAACTATTTTGCCATCCTCGATGAGGCTTCTGGTAAAATGGAAGCGAACATCGATGTGTTTCGATCTAGCATGATATTCTGGGTTTTGGGCTAGTCGTATAGAGCTTTGATTATCCACTAAAATTACGGTTGGTGAATCTTGATGAATACCTAATTCTCCAGCAAGGTTTCGTAACCAGACAGCCTCCTTAGCTCCTGATGCTAAGGCAACGTACTCTGCCTCAGTGGATGAGACAGCGACGACAGGCTGCTTCTGACTTGTCCAACTTATGAGGGAATTTCCCAAGAAAAAGGCTGTTCCAGTGGTGGATTTCCTATCATTGTGGTCTCCTGCATAATCAGAATCAGTGTAGCCCAGTATGGTTAGATTTGATTTTGTACTGAATAGCAATCCCTGAGATGAGGTTCCTTTGAGGTATCGTACCACCAACTTTGCAGCTAGCCAATGACTTTGATTGTAACTTGAGCAAAACTGGGAGAGTTTTGCAACGGCAAAGGAGATGTCTGGTCGCGTTGTTCTGGACAAAAAGAGGAGAGAACCAATTAGTTGACGATAGGGTAATTTATTCTCACATTGTTCAGCGGGAACAAGTTGTGTATTTGGCTGCATGGGTACAGTCGATGGTTTGCAATCAGTCATTCCATAGTCTTCCAACAGTTTATGGATGAGAAAAGGCTGTGTAAGAATCAGGCTGCCATCTTTGGTACGTTTAATTTGAATTCCGACAAATTGGCTTGGATCTGAAACTTTTACACTAAAATTTCGGCTAATCTCGTCTAGAACAAAGAGAGCTGCGTGCTTTTCATCAGATATGACTAGTCCATCATCAACATAGAGTAGAATTATAACTTGCGATCCCATAACTTTTCCGAGGAAGATACTTGTGTCACTTGAAGCTGGAAACAGTTTTAACTTTGCTAAGAAACTGGAAAAAGTAGAGTTCCAACATCGTGGCGCCTGTTTCAGGCCATACAGGCTTTTCTTCAGAAGACATACCCTTCCAGGATCTGCGTGGTAACCCTCTGGAATGTTCATATAAATAATTTCATTAAGCTTGCCATATAAAAATGCTGTGGTAACGTCGAATTGCATCATGAATAAGTTCCTGCTGGCAACAATGGCTAGAGCGAGCCGAATCGACTCATATCGGCATACGGGAGAAAACGTTTCGGTGAAATCAATACCATAGCTTTGCTTGAAACCACGGGTGACTAGGCGAGCCTTGTACCGATCAACGCTTCCATCACTGTGATGTTTTATTTTGAAAATCCAGCGACTGTCGAGAATATTTCCTGATTTTGGACGAGTGACGAGTTCCCATGTCTGATTCTCATCGAGACTTTTTAATTCGGCTTTGATGGCAGCTGTCCACTTTTTGGCTTCAGGAGAATCCATCGCTTCTTTGTAGGAAGTTGGTTCAACTATGATAGAGGCCATATTTGCTTGATAACGATCAGGGGTTCGTAGTAGAGACCTTGATCTGAGCTGACGTGATGAGGCTAGAATTTTGGAACTCTTTGGAAGTTTGACAGAGGAACTTCCTTGAGTCGGTATCGTTGCTTTGTATTGTCCTTTAGGGGTTTGAATCACTATCCTTATGTCACTTGTACTATTATTTGTGATAGGAGGTGTGTCTGAGCGCCTCAATTTCGATGTGTTTTCTTCACTGCTATTTCCAGCTTTCGTCTCTAATTCTCCATTGGGATGGAATTCTTCTGAGGCACTGTCTTCAGTGTCACGCGTTACCTCTAGAGTTTCTCGATAGCATCGCTGTCAGATGTGATCAAGTCTTCTGAGCCACTCTCTTCCGTGTCACGGGTTGCCTCTGGAGTTTCTTGATCTGAGTACGTATA
Organism: Holacanthella duospinosa; assembly: GCA_002738285.1. NCBI lineage: Eukaryota > Metazoa > Arthropoda > Collembola > Poduromorpha > Neanuridae > Holacanthella > Holacanthella duospinosa. Next base: position 190,027 of record NIPM01000163.1, on the reverse strand, counting down.
TGAGGACTCTTGTCCCATGAATCCTCCATCAAATTCATCAAAGCTCACGTTCCTTGCCAATGTAATGGTGTTCTCCTGTGCATCATATAAGCGATATTTACATGAATTACTGTCATACCCTACCATAAGAAGTTTTTTCGCTTTGGGTTCCCAGACAAGCCGTTTTTCCTTTGGTATTTGTGCGAAAGCTGGACATCCGAAGACACGCAGGTGACTTAGGTCCGGTTTCTTTTTAAAAATTTTCTCAAATGCTGTCTTGTCTGGGCTTTGCTTGTTCAGAGTTCGATTGTGGACATAGACGGCAGTAGCAACTGCTTCTGCCCAGAGTGATTCTGCTATTCCAGATTTTTGCATCATGGCACGAGCGGAGTCTTTTATTGTACGCATTTCCCTCTCAATCCGACCATTGGATTCAGGGCAATATGGTACTGTAGTTTGATGAATGATGCCCTGTTCTGTGAAGAGTTGCGCAAGAGTTTTATTCACAAACTCCGTCCCGTTATCTGACTTGAAAATCTTGACACGGTTTCCTGTTTGTTTTTCTATGAAGCGGAAAAATTCTTGAATGCGTGTAGCAGTTTCGTCCTTGGCTTTTAAGTAGCATACATTCTTGAAGCCTGTTGCGTCATCCTTCAACATAAGAAAATATTGAGCACCCCCGATGGATTTGACTGGCATCTTGCCTGATAAATCGCCATGTATCATTTCTCCAGGCATGTGCGCAGATTTCTTTTCAGAAGAAGGGAACGGCTTTCTTGCTTCTTTTCCGAAGTGGCATGCGTCGCAAGAGTAGTTTGCATCTAAATCCTTATGCAATACTCCAGAGATGGCGTTCTTCTCAACTGAGTTTCTCAGATACTGGCCGTTGATATGAGCAAGGCGATGATGCCAGAGTTCTCCTTTTTTCGTATAACTCAAGTGTGCTTGGGGAATAATTTGTTGAGAAATGGGACGAAACTTCATTATGTAGATTGAATCACGGAATTCTGCTTCTGGGCCTGGAATTCCGTTTTTGTCATAATAAATGGTTCCTTTGTTATTCCGGTGAATCTCATAACCTTTCAACGCCATCGCGCCTTCTGAAAATAGATTTACTGCTCCTGGAATAAACAACACATTAGAAATTGTGCAAATTTCCCAATTGTTTTGGATAAATGCTTCCAGTCGAACTATCCCCATTCCTGTGGCGTTGACTTTGTTCTGATCTGAGAGTAAGACTGGCCTTGGAGTCTGAAAAGGTGTGTAATTGACAAACCATTGCTTATCTCCAGCGATATGGTGGGTTGCGCCAGAATCGCTGATCCAGCAAGGGTTTGGATCTTTGGCTGCTGGGTTACTGAGAACCATAAATGCATGAGCTGAGTTTGCGTGGGTGTTTGGGTTCCTATTGTTCGAATACCCATGGAAATTTGATGAATTAGTATTTTTACGAGTTACGTCTCCATTTTGAAATTGGCCCGATCTGGATTGACGCATATTGAATCCAGATTGCTGCGAATTGAAGCTAGATTGCTGCCGATTTAGAGAATCTTCTCCAGTTCTCTTTGGGCCTCTGCACTCGGCTTTCCAGTGCCCCTTTTTACCACAATTGTTGCAATTTGTACGTTTTTTAAGTTCAGTGATTCTAGCGCTGGAATCTTTTGACTGGTTTCTGTTAGGGCAATTGGCTGAAAACGCAGTGGACTTCTTTCTATTGTCCTTCTGATCTTTCTCGCTCTGGATCTTTTCCAGTTCCTCTTTACGCAGTCGCGCCAGTAGCATAGTCATAGACTGCGTGTTTTCTGGGACGCTGTCCCATGCTTTTTTAAATGAATAATAACCATCGTCTGGTAGGCAGGATACTATTTTTGTGATTACCATGGTGTCAGCTATATTGACTCCCATTTCGTTTAGGGAACGGGCGAGTTGCTCAATTTCCGAAAATGCAGTGATAACAGACTGACCTGGGTTTATCCGAAAGTTTAAGAATGCCGACAAAGAATGTTGCTTATTCAAGGCACTAGAATCCGAGTTGACTTCTTTGAGCTTCTCAAACATTTCTTTTGCAGTAGCACAATTGTACACATGATTCGTTTGATTGGAATCTATTGTTGGCACAATTATGGCTTGAGCTTGGACATCCTTCTTGTCCCAAGCTGTGGCCAACATAGTGTCAGAAGGGCGCGTGGATGTTACGACATCCCATACTTCGGCTGCCTTTAACACCAGGGTGATTTGCAGTTTCCACCTCTGATAGTTATTGTCGTCTAGGGTGACCACATGGCGCATGTCAATCTGTTTTCCTGAAGCCATAATTCGTTTCAATAGTGTTCAAAAAAAGGTTCACTAGTATTCTGCTTACTTTCAGTAAAATTTTGCTTCACTTTTTCTTTCTAACTTTAACTGATAGCAACTTTCGCAAAATTATAAGTTAGTTCAGATGGTGAGAGCTTTTAACCTCTTGACCTGCCACACTGTCACTTCCAAATACTGGCGCTCAAGCCTTTAGTATCTTTACCCTAGGCAGACACTAATACAACACCGAGACAGATTTCAAAAGTAGCTTTCTGAATCGGGTGTACAGCCTCTCGACATAAGGATTGAGTACTGGGTGAGCAGCGTATTAGATATGACTTTCGTAGTAGTGGTTTCGTTACAAGGTACTACAGATGTTAAGTCTATGTGACAATAGCTTTGCGAATTTTTAATTTAAAAAAATAAACAATTGTACCTTTTGTATTGATTCCAATAGATGACTTGGCATCAGATTTTTAGTTTACTTAACTGTTCAATTCGGAAGAGAATCACTGTGGTTTGCTCTTTTGCACTATAATTGGAGTAATCTCAGTCTAAAAGTTTCACAGTTCGTAACAAACTTACCAAATTTAGTAAATAAGTTGTGAGTTAACTGGTGAAAATAAGTGTTAACTTGTTAATTACCAAAGTGATGTTGGTTTTCTTTTCTTGATGAAGAACCACGCTCTGCTACCATATAATAATTATTGTGTGGATCGCTTCTTCGATAAAAAAAAAAAAAAAAGGACTGGCTTCTTACGAGTTGAAAAGATTACTAAATTTCCTTTATTTAATTTTTAGAGAACTCAAAAATATATTGAACAAAGCTTTGAGAATAGGACCTTAAGACAATGAGTCATGGGTTCAAATTCTAAGTAAACAGTTCAAGGAAATAGAACTAAAAGCGACTATGAGTCATGAAGGGACCATGGGGTCGACTCGTGATTGTATTTCTAACAGAAAGGGTATTATAGGACTGGATATATACTTCAAATGAAAAGTCGACTTTTTTGTTGTCTCCAAAGAGATACGGGGAGTCGAGGAACCTCTCCAGCTCTGTTTCTTCAATATTGTGAATCGCCCTTGTCTGTTGAGCCTTTACATCTTCATCAGTGAGTATGCCCATTCTCACTCGCGAAAGAATCCCTTTAAATATGGCTTGCTCTGGGCCTTGACGCATNTGAGCCTTTACATCTTCATCAGTGAGTATGCCCATTCTCACTCGCGAAAGAATCCCTTTAAATATGGCTTGCTCTGGGCCTTGACAATCTCATCCAACAGGATAAGATGATCAAATGTAGCATATGCGTTCATTCCATCCCTTACCAAACCAGTTGATTCGTCTTGGCGGTAGACAACAACCTTGTCTGCAACAGGTTTTAACATAGGGTTCAGTTAATTTTTTTAAATCTCATACATTATAAAGATATTCTCAACCCTTACTGCGCGAAGTCTCCCATCATACAAATGGTCAAACCACCCCAAGGTTCGCTGGGATTGAAAATGGCTCTGAGTTTACGCTCAATATATCCAAGCAGTTCAATTCCCAACAGACTCAACTCATCAACGATGATAAGCTTCACCCCTTTGAGCCTTTCAGTGGAAAAAATGGTATGCTTTTCGGGTTGATTTCTCTTAAAGTTCATACTAAGGGAGAGCCCAGAATGAATATTCTGTCCACCTAAGAAGCCATGGAGTTGTGACAAAAAGTAATGCTCGTGTCATGCGTATAAAGTTCAATACCAGAGGCAAATAATGCACATCCTGTGAAGCTGAAGACTCGGAATTTAATTGTTGGTGTGTGGAAGAACGGACGCAAGGCAAAGTTTATATATGATTTCCCTTCAGACATATTAAAAAGGCATGAATGAGTAAAATTTAAAGGGAAAAGGGGGAAGTTGTAAACTGATAGTACCTGTTCCAGCTGGGCCATGGCAGATGATCCGTTTCCCTCCGAGACCGAGGACGGCACTTGTTACCAAGTCAAAAACGAGACGTTGTTTTTTTGTTCAGCTGTTCGGGAAGCACATGGGGAAAATTTTTATCTACATCCTGTGTCTACAATCTCTATAAACTCTGCTGGATTGGAGAAATTAAGTTTTTTCATTTCAAGGACTTTTCGCTTCCGCCAACTCATGTCTATGGCACTAAATCGTAGTTTTTCTTATCACCCGAATTGGGAGCTTGGAAATGTAAATAACACCAAAATATTTCAACAGCAAGTTTTTCAGTTGAGGCAAGTGATGCTTGTTTGGCTTACCACATTGAAATTCAAATCCTCCAAAAGTAAACTTTCTCTTGCTCGTCCACTTGGATAAACTGTTTAGCACAGTCAGTAGATTAGTAGTTGAACTGCTCTCAAGAGAGCACATGTGTTGTGCTCTCCGAAAATAGTCTACACGACAAACACTCCTGGAAACATTCCCTAACCATGAGTTCAATTTTTCTACAACGTTTACCGGAAAGCTTTGATTCCATATTCTTAGTAGTCGCTTGATTTTAAAGTAACTTTCCGCGGTTTGTTTTTAGTTCTCATTTTATAGGGCAAACTGAAAATTACTTACTAGACAAAATCCCGTAATGTTACACCGGTTTCTAGCCAAAGCAACTTTTACGCAGTCGTCTGATTTAATGAATTTAACCAAATGAAACTAGTCTTTCTGCAGCTCTTTGTAATTTTTATTCAACAATAACTAAAAATTGTTCTGGAACATTTGTCAGCAAATGTAAAGATGGATTCAGAAAGTTGAAAATAAGAATGAGGTGTTCAAGCCAGCTTCTGTTGAAACTAATACAAAATGTCATGGTCGAGGCATCTGGAACTTGGATATTCCTTATTATAATATATAAATGTTTTTAAGGTAAGTTCGCTGAAGTTATCCTTGTAAAGTCCCAAGACAAATGACTGGGTTGAGTACAGAAAGGTTTTGCTGCAAGGAGCTCAAGTATAAATCTCCGACGCACTTGCCATCATAACCTCACTCTCATTTTAAACATTTACTTGTTCACAAGTGATCAGAAAAGGTTAAATTACGTGAGTGCTAAGGAACCAGAGGGAAATTGTCGCTCTCTAAACTGTCTGGTAAGACTTTACTAAATGGACTTTTTACTTTTCACTATTCTACCACAACGTATTCAATCCTGGAACTGAATCATTTATACATTGTTTTCAGTCTGCACTACGCAGCAAAAGGTATCTGCATTTAAGCGGAAAATAATAGATGATGAGGATGAAGCTCATATTCGAAGTAAGAGAGCTGGTGAAATCTTTCATGGGGCACTAGATGTAGCACGAACGACACACACAACTGTGCACAAGGAAGCGTTTCTTGACGGAGGGTTGTCTTACATGGAAGGATGTAAGAGCATGGAGTTGAACTGCCATACGAAACAAATGTTCTTCCAAGAGCCGGGGTTGGTCAGAAAATTTGGAACTTCAATGACCTTACATACTTGCCTTGGATTTGATCGTTATTGCAAAAGTAACTTTATCCTATTTCTGAATTAGTTAGTTTCGCTTTGTCTACAAGTTTAAAATTCAACTTCATTTATATCATAACCAACAAAATTTATATCAAAATGAAATAAATAATGCTCCAACCATTATAGGAATTTTCTTGAAAGAGGCAAATGAAATATTGGATTATATGAAGACGACTTGTACTGAAATTGATGAGTCTGTGAAAGAAATGAAACCAAAGTTTCATTACGGTGAAGGGGAACTAAGGGAACCAAGGGAGCTAGCCTTTTGGCTCCATGACGTTACTTATTATAGGTAATTAGTTGTTGAACAAGATATATACATAATCCCAAGACCCTTTTATTTGAGAGCCCTACTTTCAATTTTTGAATGCGGTTTATTCACATAATGAGGGACCGATACCAAATCTTTCTGAACCTACCGGCTGACAACACGAAATACGAGAATTACTTTGGTGACTAGGTTTACTTTGCATATTGTTAATTATAAAATAATTAATTCAATGCCTCTGGGTTTGTAGGGCCAAAACTCATTTTCTTTAGAGCCGATCTAAACGAACTCATCAAAACAATGGGTGAAATTTTTGAATAAAGTGATATGGAAGAAGCATAAGAAGAAAAAGAGTATGTCATGATTCGTGTCTTGTAGTTTGTGTAAAGTTTTTAAATACATTCCAAGCCAAGGGGATAGGGAAGACATGTAAATATATTTAAACGTTCTGATAATTTTTACATTTTACAAATTTTAATAAAAATTTTAAATAAATAGTGACATACAAGTCTTTAATGTTAGTTAAAATTATTGCGAGGAGCGACATCGAGGTGGAGAGGTATGTAGAGGGGAAGGTAATGGACGCTTTCGAGGAACACTGGGAACTGAGGGAATTCAAACTGGTTTCACCCATGCTTCAAGGCGGGCGACGGTCCAACCACTCGTATTCAGAATATTTTTCCGTGTCTTGTTCATTGCTGCATATAATGCGTGCGCAGCTTTCATCTGGCGCTGTTTTACAGTTTTTTTTTGTGGAACCTATGGTTCGAAAAGAAAAGTGATTTGGTCGTAGGCGGGTCCTGTCTGACCCGACAGCAAATGGCGTTGACTGTTGCGGTTGAACATGCATCCGCAGCCCTGTATGCAAACAGGAAGATTGTATATAGATTGGAGAAGGAAGGTAGAATCAGTTGGCGTAAAGAAAATAGAGAATAATATACTTACGTTTCTAATAATATTCTTTTAAATGGATCAACACGAACGTTATACCCCAACTCTTTGTCAAGGCGTCTTCGTATAGCAATTCTCATTGCCTTCATTTCATTCAGATGACCCGCAGATGAAATTGGAAGGGCATCATATACAGTCCATGACCAATCTAAAGTGTGAATTTCAACTAGGAATGAATGATTGTTATGATTTGGGGCAACGCTAGCTAGTTTCCCATACTCGATCACAACTGGAAGTAGAATGAACTCGGGAAGTGAAGTTGAAAGCTCCAAGCTCGAAGGAATTTTAATTCGTCGACCAGATTCCAAATTTATCTCGAAATCCCTTCCCCTCCCCAATTTAATAAAATAATGTTACGAGGCATTTTCTGTAACTGTGAATTAAGATACTTCACTACAAGTTCGTCACTATAATAAAATATATATGGCATTTTCGAATCACTCAAACAGAAATAAAAAAATAAAAAGCTCGGTATCAAGTAACAATTCTGTGAACACAAGCTTATAACCAACACGATTATAAAAATTTTGATGTATTGGACATATGGGTACAAGTTAATTTTCAAAAGTTAATATTAATTAAATATCCGCTTGATAAATTTGCAAGAAACACTTGAATTCAAAAAACAAAACTAAGGATCCAGTTTCTCTAAAGTCAACTCAAAAATTTTGACCCTTTTCTCTACATTTTCTTGTAAAAAAAACACAAGATGATTATTCTGATCCTTTTCCTCAAAACCAACTTTCATCACTTAATTAAAAAAAAACTTCACTTTCCCTCTAATTTTGTAAAAAAAAAATAATAATAAAATAATAATAAAATAATAACTACAATAGTATAATCAGCCATCTTTATTGCCATCCATACTTGTAGAAAATGGCGTCGAGTTTACATACTCGAAGCCATACCCTCATCGACACACCCCTCATCTTCCATTTACAGAACAACTGCCATGGCATAACCCCATCTATATGGGAAGTCAAAATCATGTCATGGCAACCATCTTAGATTATTTTTTTAGTGGACATCCTTCTCTAACTGTAGTAGCAGCATCACCCAAGGTTGGAATCGAAAAGAATATAGAAAGAGCTCCTATCAAGCGAAGCTTAAACGCGAAAGCGGTCAAATTATTCAAGAAATTGGTAACTCAAAGATCAACATTGAAGGCATCTCAAGCTACAAAGGAAACTTCCTGTGAAAAAGAAAGCTGAAGTATATATAGTATACTCTAATGTAACAAATTTTCAATACTATAATAATTATCGAATTAATTATTAACTAATTTCAGATTACTTATCACTCAGGTGTGGAGGCTAAAATGTGATATAAAAAGAAAGTAGTTCTCTTTAAAGATGGATCTGACAATAATGAATTCTCATAGCCTGAGTCCACTGCTTCACATCGCAAGCACTCCTCAGTTTTTCTTAAAGTGAGTTAAACAATCTATTATCGATGTTTCTAAACTAATAGGTGTATTCTCATGTTTTTAGGAGCGTGGTAAATTCAGCGATTTAGCTCCTGAAGAAGCTAAGTGCTACCGCGAAATCAAAGGTGTTTCTTACCATTGGTAAGAAAGTTGTTGAGCGGAAAGTGCCGCTGAGTGAAAAAATGTCGAAAAACTACCTGCAGTAGGGTGGTGATGGAGAGGATGCTGGCTGGGGTGATGGTGACCTCTGTTCCTCCAATTGGGGATCCAATAGCCCAGTGGGGCAACACTAAACACTAATGAGTCCCTCCGTGGGACAAACAAAAGAACCAAACAAAAAAGACCAAATACTGAAGTCCCTCCTGGGACTTTAACTCACCTCACAATCCAAATAAACAATATAATTTTAATGAGTGATTGGCAAAAGCCAATCACTAAACTCAAATTAACAACAAAAAAACAAAAAAAAAAGACTTCAAAAATATAACTTATTTTTAAGATGAGAATGAGGAGAGAGCACCAGCCAGTTCCAGATCTCAGAAGAGAATGGCGTTTTTTAACGCTCCTCCGCCACATGTCGCTCTCCTTCTCCTGCCCATAAGGCATGGGCACTTTCTGTCCCACAAATCCCTCTCTCTCAGGGAAACTTCGTGACCTCACGAAATGAAAAATTTAATGGATATAATTTAAAGAATTTGGGGAAATAGAGAGGGAAAAAAATGAAAAGAAGAAAATTTACAAATTTGATCGAATTCAAAATTTTAATTTTAACCTTAACGGGGAATTCAACCTAATTTTTTCTCTCACGGCGATCTTTGTCCTCTGGACGATGGTCTGGATGGAAAGTTTTGTCGCCGTGCATGTGACCAACCTGGTTGCAGCGAAAACAAACAGGTTTCCCTTCGAAAGAGTAAAGTTGGGATTTCGGGATCCACCTGGTCCCCTTCGGCCGGATCCACTTGCAGGATCTCTTGACGGCCCAGCCGTCTCAACCCGTGGCACTGGTGGTGGAGTGGAGCGACGTTGCCGCTCCCGAGCCCGTGGTTCCCGACCGACCTCGGCGCGATTGACCGGCGGTGGATTTGCCGGTACATAAGTCGGATATTGACGAAAAGGTTTAATTTTTCGCCGAGGATCGGCTTTTTCTCCGGGATTCCGGAGAACTAAATGGCTCGGGAGGGATGAAACCTCTGGAGCCGAAGTTGAAATCCTGGCCGTGCTAGCGGCCAAACCCGGTGGTGGAACATCCCAAACTTGTGTCGCCTGCCCTAGCCCAAGACGGGACCACATTGGACTCAATCTACGCCGCCGCGGTGGAATTTGCGGCTCCAANCCCAAGACGGGACCACATTGGACTCAATCTACGCCGCCGCGGTGGAATTTGCGGCTCCAACTGACCCAAACGATCTCTTACAGGCGTCAAACGACGGAAACGCTTTGGTGGCCGAATGCGGCACGGTGACGGTGACCTGCGAGAGCGCCTATTTTCTCGCCGGCGAGGAGAACGTGAACGACGAGAACGTGATCGAGGAGAAGAGGAGAGAGGAGAACTGGAGCGATTTGGATGAGAGCAANAACGTGAACGACGAGAACGTGATCGAGGAGAAGAGGAGAGAGGAGAACTGGAGCGATTTGGATGAGAGCAAGACGGCTCTACCCTCCAAACCTCCGACGCCAACTGGGAGCGAGGTGGTGGTGTTGGCTCTCGAAGCAGCCACTCTAATTCCCCAGCTGGACCCAAAAATTCTCCTAACACTTCAACTTCTCCCGGCTTCTCCGGGGACAGGGCGACCTCGTCCTCAAGAAAATTTTCCACTTTGATCGAGTGGAGATCGATCAAATCAATCTCCATATCCGAGTCGATTGTCCTGAAGAAGAAGCCAAAGTTTGGACTAAAAATTTTATCCGTGGAAAAATTGAGTGAAAATTAACGGAAATAAACGGCAAGAAAAAAATCGGTAAATAATAATAGAAGAAGAAAAAAATATCCAAAATTTTTGAGGTCCAAAGGACAAAAAAACGGTAATTAAACGGTAAATCTTTAAGAATCAGACTCTGACTCGCTAAAGCGAGGTCGTAATTGTCGATAAGTCGTTCCTGGTCTTAAGCGATTTGCCCATTTATTTGGTGTAAAATCACACTTATTTGTCGAAAAGCCTACTCGAGCAGGAACAGTCTGCAGGTTTACTGCCCTATTCGAATCGATGTTTCGACTGTCAGTGGGGACGACAGAAGGAAAATCAAAATGAACGGAATTTCCCGCTGACAAGTCTGGCATGTTGTCAGTAGAAGATTGAATCGGCGGTGGTGACGAAAGTTTCGGTAAATCGGAATCTAGCTCCAAATGTGAAAACCTATCAACCTCTAATTCAGAAATACCATCGGTTATTTCGGCCGTATGGTATAATTTAACGTTTTGTAGCGATACAATTTTCGATTTTTGCCTCGCAGCATCTGGCAACATCTCAACAAGGATGTTTGTTCGACTTGTATGTTTGATAACACGAAATGGCCCCTTCCATTTCTCAGTCAACTTAGTAGAAAGACCCGGTTTACACGTAAATTTTCAAATTGCTACAAGCTGATATTTCTCATAAGTGATTGGCAGATTTGCGGAATTGAACGATTGTTGAGAATTTTGCTGAGCCACGATGGTATTTCTTCTGGCCTCAGCTATGGCTTCCTGAACACGAGGTATAGAAACACTCTGTTCCTCGTCTTCCAGCCATTGACGTAAAGTCGGTAAAAATTGTCACACGGTAAATTTGGATCCCGGCTATACACCAAAAAATACGGAGAATGACCCGTAATTCTATGAACTGTAGAATTCATCGCGAAAGCAGCCCGTGGAAGGTGCTGATCCCAATCTTTTTGGTTGGCTTGCACAAATTTAGCGAGAATGCGTTTTACTGTCCCATTTGCGCGTTCGTCAACTCCATTAGCCTGAGGATGATATGGAGCTGTGCGGATTAATTTGATTCCTCGAGTCTCAGCAAAATGAGAAAATTCCATGGAAGTAAAATGTGTCCCCTGATCGGTGAGAATTTTAATTGGACACCCGTGACGATTGATCAAATCACGTTCGAGAACTCGTATAGCACTTTCAAAAATCGGCAGAATGGACAGATGAAACCTCGATATAACGTGTCAAAAGACAAGTAACGGTAAGAGCATATTGGCTCCGTCGCTGCGTAATTGGTAATGGACCAATGAAATCAATTCCTACCTCAAATGGAAATTTTGGTGGTTCCATCGGCGAACTCTGAGCCTTTACTGGAGCGAGGTTGTGCAGTTGACAAGTAGTGCAGGTGCGGAGAAAACGAAGTACATGCTTGTACATACTTGGCCAGTAATATCGAGATTTTATTGAATGCCACGTTTTGAAAAAAGCCAAGTGGCCACAAGAAGTAACGTGAATTTCGGTAATTATTTGTTTCCGTAGTTTAGCCGGAAAAACTAAACGCCATAGTCGACCGTATTCGTTAGGATTACTGCGATATAGAATACCTTCTTGAAGCCTATACTCTTCAATTTTCCAAGGTTTCTTTAACGGTATAGCGGTAGAAACATCGGTCGATTTCAGAAAATCGATGATTTTACGGAAACGCGTTTCGGCATATTGAAGAACAGCAATATTTACATCTTCAATCGACTGTAAATACTCACCCCTAGGAACATTTAGACCATACAACGAATCTTCGAAGCTGAGATCAATAAAGCTGTCAGCTGGATCGACAGGAAATTTTGAAAGAACATCAGAATCAGTATGTTTTTCCCAGAACTGTGGGTAACGGTAAAGTCGTACGGTTGTAAACGTAAAGCCCATCGAGCAAGTTGAGCATTTGGATCTTTTAAGTTGATCAGATGACACAAGGAATGATGATCGGTAATAACGTCAAAATGGCGGCCGTAAAGATACGGTCGGAAAAGACCTACTGCCCAAACAATCGCCAAACATTCCTTCTGTGTAGTCGCATAGTTATGCTCTGTAGTGGAAAGACTACGAGAGGCGTATGCTATCACTCTTTCTTTGCCATCCTGAGTCTGGCAAAGTGTCGCGCCAATTCCATACCCACAAGCATCAGTATGCAGAAAAGTTGGGGCGTGTTCGTCTGGATACGCCAAAACAGGAGCAGAACACAATTTCTCCTTCAGTAGCTGAAAAGGCTTTTTCGTATCGGGCGTCCAGCTGAACTAAATCCCTTTCCTATCAAGCTGATGCAAAGGATCTGCAGTTTTCGAGAAATTCGGTATAAATCGACAGTAATACGAACAAAGTGCGACAAAAGAACGAAGATCAATAATATTCTGTGGAGTTGGAAACTCTCTAACAGCGCGGATTTTCGCTGGATTTGGAGAAATACCGTCCGCGGAAACGATATGTCCCAAGAATTTTAATTCGGAGTCCCCAAACGCACATTTAGCTGGTTTCAGCTT
>NIPM01000163.1:164578-176098 GCA_002738285.1 Holacanthella duospinosa | reverse complement strand
TTGAGAAAAACTACTAACTAAATTCGGCAAATCGGCAGAAACACAGTCAGGGGAAACCTGAACTGTGGCGTCAGGAAAAGTACTCTTACATAAACTACGAATTAACGAAATTAAATGTAAACATAACTTACAACTAGACGAAGATTCGGCAGATTCGAGATTTTTACAACTTATATCTATAATACAACTATGTACAGTCTAAGAGCTATAGGTCCGGTGGTCCTGCGACACCAGACTTTCTAGTTTTCCGACGGCTGGTTAGCAACTGGAGTGGAAGCACGCTGACTCGGGAGAACGGGAGCGTGTCCTGCTGGAACGAAACCTTGTGGACCCAGTTGTGGAACAAATTGTGGAGAGAATTGTGAAGAAAATTGTCCATTTGACCCAGGATATTGAAATGCCATCGGTGGATACGGAAAATACGGTGAAACGTAAGGATACGGCTGTGGAAAATATTGCTGCGGCAACGGTGGAACGAAATTCTGAGCCGTAGACACAGGCATCTGCTGGAATTGTGGCTGTGGATATTGCGGAAAATATCCTGCAGCCTGTGGTGTTGGAATCTGAACGAAAGTCGACTGTTGTGGTGCTTGGAATCTCGGTGTACCACGACTTAAGGTTAGTAAGGAACTTGGAGCTCGCAACATCCCGGTATTTGCCCCTCGAAATTCCCTGTTTGAATTTTGCGGCCGCTGAGGACAGTATTTAACTACATGTCCAGCCTCGTGACAGTAGTTACAAACAGGCTCGCCTGTTCTTAGACGAGAATACGGTGCAGTTCCTGGATGACGGAACGTCGGAAAACGATTCTGAGGATTAGTAGCCGGGCGAATGTGCTGAGGCTGAAGTGACATGACAGCAGGTGGAGAAAAAGCAGGTGCTTTGGCTTTATTTGCAGCCAACTCTCTAGCCTGAACCTCTGCGTAGCGCCTTAAAAGAACCAAAAAATCGACCGGAGAATCCAATTCGGTTGTCAAGCAAACTTTTTGAAACTCTGGAGGAGAGGCATCGATTAACCGTTGTACCTTCTCCCCTTCTGAGCAGTGAGGTTTTAAATTACGAATTAATTTAAGTTTTTCTGTGCCAAACGTTTCTGGATTGCCACCAAACTTAAAAACTAACTCCCTGTTTTGCCTCCTATACTCAGAACGACGAGATATANACTAACTCCCTGTTTTGCCTCCTATACTCAGAACGACGAGATATTGGATTGAAAAAGTCGCAGAGTTCCTGACAAACTGAAAACCAAATTTCCTCTCGTGACTTTCTAGGATCGTCAATATCCCGTTGAACCCGATCCCAGATAGAATCATAGGAAGTATGTGCATTACCATCCAAAATGCGATCGAAATTGTTGATAGCCATGTCGATAGTTATACCATAATGACGGAATTCATTCTCTAAACGTCGTAGAAATACGTACGGACCGGATGAACCATCGAATCTTCGAAGAAACTGGATGGCATCATGAATTGGAACCGGTGGAACCGTAAACCCAACCCCTGGAGAAATGAAATTGGATGCCGATGCATTCCCCTGAGCGCCTGACGTCTGCCCGGTTGGTACAGCAGTAGATGTAGTTTGTCTGGTCGACCTCCTTGTCGAAGGCAGCGGTTGAGTGGACGGAACCGCTGACGTACTTGCTGTACTGTTCGGTACAACGGACGGAACCGTTGACGTAATAACTGGCGCAGTGAAATGACGATGACGGGACAAAGCCGTCGGTGGAGCGGAAAGAATAATCGGCGCCTGGTGCGGTTGAGGGTCCCGTTCTGAAGACGTAAAGCGCGTTTGTGTACCGGTATGAACGAAAGGAACCATTATAATTTCCTCTTCACTTTCCATTTCCAAATCCTCTGTAGTTTGAGAGGACGGATTTTGTCCAAAGAACAGAGGCCACATAATGAACAGTTGCACAAAAAAAATTAACCAGCGAGAAACGAAAATAAAAAAAAATTTAACGTAAAAAATTAACGAGAAACAAAAAAAAATTAATCCGAAAAAAAAATTCCCAAAATGTTTGAAAAAATTTCCGAAAAAATTAATTGAGACCTGGCAATCCTACGGAAGGACGGAAAAATTGCCAAAATCTAGAAACGAAAAAATTTCCAAATAAAAAAAAAATCACTAAAAATTTTGAGCGGAGCTGAAAAAATGAGCCGATGAATGGATGTTGACTTCTCCCGATGTCAAACAACCAATTGTAGAAATAAAAAAAAATGTTGAGCTGAGAGGAGCGAAAACGTGCCGTCTTGTGAGCCTGTCCGGCTGCGAAATGAGCGGAGACAATAACGATGAAATGGACGGAAAACTCACGAAAATGACGCTCAATCGTCCAAAACTCGATGAAAATAACGGTAATTCGGTCCAATATGATGAATTTGGAAAGTAATATGTAAAGAAATTAAAAAAATTTTTGCGAAAAAATGAAAAATTTCTGTAAAAAAAAATTATCAATAGTGGTAACCACCACTAAAAGCTCAAAAATTCACGAAAATCATTTATAAAAATCATTAACGGCAAATCGATGAAAAACTTGAATTTGTAATAAAAAAATTAGAAAAATTTGTGAAAAATTAAAAAAAAATTCCCAAAAAAAAATTGAACAATAGTGGTAACCACCACTAAATGCCTCAAAAATTTGTCGAAAAAGTTAGATTTGGAAAAAAGTTAACGGCAAATCGGTAACAAAAAAAACTTTAACGGTGAAAGTTAGTAAAAACTAACTTCACATTAGTAAAAAAAAATTTTTTTTTTTTTTTTTTTGAAAATTTTGGGAAAAGTGGACGGAACCACTTATTTCCCTATAAAATTGATGAAAATTTTTTGAAAAAATACGGTAGAAACCGTGAAAAATTAACGGGGATAACGGTAAGAAAAAATGCAGATGAAATTTGTAAAAAGTTTGCAAAAAAAAATTACAAAAACTTACAAAAATCTGGATCCCTCACAGATATATCGATGAAAAAAAAATACCCCAGGAGTCCAAAAACGCCGAAAACTCGCTTGGCTGTGAAAGGTGGCGGTCTGCCGTCAGCTAGCCACCAATAGAGGATCCTTGGTGAAATTGAAGTGGGAGGAATCCTCTTGAGCGGAATCTGCTCGTCCGCTGATGTTGAGCGGAAAGTGCCGCTGAGTGAAAAAATGTCAAAAAACTACCTGAAGTAGGGTGGTGATGGAGAGGATGCTGGCTGGGGTGATGGTGACCTCTGTCCCTCCAATTGGGGATCCAATAGCCCAGTGGGGCAACACTAAACACTAATGAGTCCCTCCGTGGGACAAACAAAAAAGACCAAATACTGAAGTCCCTCCTGGGACTTTAACTCTCCTCACAATCCAAATAAACAATATAATTTTAATGAGTGATTGGCAAAAGCTTATTTTTAAGATGAGAATGAGGAGAGAGCACCAGCCAGTTCCAGATCTCAGAAGAGAATGGCGTTTTTTAACGCCCCTCCGCCACATGGCGCTCTCCTTCCCCTGCCCATAAGGCATGGGCACTTTCTGTCCCACAAAGTCTTTGTTAAAACTAAGAAATGGAATCGAGCTAACTGGATCTTCATTAGGGAATTTGACCCTAATACTGGAGTATAGTGTTCTCCATGACTCCGACTCCGGAGTCGGAGTCGGAGTCGACTCCTTGACTCCGACTCCGGAGTCACCCGTAGTTTGCTATGGAGTCGGAGTCGATGACTCCGGAGCAGGCATATGCAAACAAGCAGTCGGAGTCAATGACTCCGGAGTCGACTCCACACAATTGCAGTCAGCTCCAAAACATGTCATGCGTAGAACTCATAGCATTACATCACAAACAGAATACACGTATGTCAGTAAGGTATGATACACTAAATATTGCAGCTCTGCTGCTATATATAGGAGCCGATTTAATTAACAGCTCTGCTGCTTAATATAGTGTAGCTGCAATATACAGTTACTTTGCTCCTACTTTTAGGAGCTTTTTAAAATTTAAATATTTTAAATAATGGAGGCATGCCGACGAAGAATCCGACAACTCAAAATTAGAAATTGTTTACTAATTTTTAAGACTAATACGTAAACAAGAACCGGGACAAATATCGATAAGTTTTTCACAAATTAGTTTCAATTCATTGACCTCTCTCATGATAACTTCCTAACTTAATTTACTTTTTTAGACTTTTGTCCTTAATTTGCCAACTTTGAGATGAATTTTGATTTTTTTAAATGGAATTCCTTTGACAACTGCCCCACCTCCACATAAAAAGAATCATGTGCATAATATGTATTTGCGAAATCTAAGTAAATGTGAATTTTGACTCCGGAGTCGACTCCGGAGTCAGTGCTCCGACTCCGGAGTCACTCCTTATTTTCAAGGAATCGGAGTCAGTGACTCCGGAGCCACTCCAAAATTTTCTTGGAGTCGGAGTCAGTGACTCCGGAGTCAGTGACTCCGACTCCGACTAAACCCGGAGTCATGGAGGACACTACTGGAGTAGCAAACAGGTTTCGGGGCGTCAACATGCTTATCGACTATCTTCTCATCCTGAAAACAGCGATTGACGCGGCGTATGAAGCTGCGCCATGAGCGCAGCGGAAGTGCTTCCAAAATTTTCAAATTAGTTCATCAAAATTTGAAACTATTTTGAATTTATTTGTGTAAATTGTCTTCGAGGTTGAAGAAAACTGAATAAATATCTAATACAAAATTAAATATAAAATGTTTTATTTCTATTGAGCATTTTGAATTGTGTTTGAAAAGTATAAATGCTGAAGGTGTTTGAGTTGTTTTATCAAGTCCATACTGTTAGGTTATATTAATCATAATTCAATATTTTATTACTTATCATATAATTAATCATGTACAAGGAATATCAAAGTCAAAGACATTTCCGTGTGAATGACGCAAGTCATTCACAAGGAAATGAGATTGATATTGCCTTATCGCTATGAGAAGGTATAAAACCATGGGCTTTGATGGGCTCGTGGTCTTGGACTAGAACACGGCCGATACCGTTGTGGCACTAATTAGGTGAACCGTTTGGCTCTAACAATAAACTATTCTTTGAAATAAAACACTAATTATATCTTGCTACTTACAGTAACAATTCTAAGGTCAAACTGTATCCTTCATGTGACAACAATCTGAATACCCCAAAACACCGAGTACTAGACTAGTGAGCCGTCATCCCTTTAGATTTCAGTAACAGGAATCTAATATTACGCTGTTGAATAAAATCCTTGAGTTCTGCGATTTTTTTGGTTCTGATAGTTGAAGTTTAGGTTGAGAGTTGGTATCCTTAAGAAAAAACAAAGTTATTTTCTGTATTTATAAACATTTATAGCAGTAGAACAAATGTGTAACTAGGACAGTTGTGCTAATTTCACAATTTTTTTATCAAGAAATTTGCTCTACTGTTAAATTTGCACACTTCATAATAATGACACAAATGTTTAAGTAATAATCTATTAATGAGTGTGAGAGTAATAATCTATTCATGAGTGTGAGAGTTAATACACTTACCTCTATCTTCCATCTACCTGCCCGTCTTCTGGCCGCATCTCTTCTCTTTTGCCTAGCTTTTAATTGGTTGATCTCCGTATTTTGCTTAAATTCATTATACGTGATCCGTTTGTTCACCTTAAATATGTACAAACATTATTTAAGTTAGTGTTGACAAAATGTCAAATTCCGGTTGTGTAAAAGTATATTTACTCATCTGAGGATCCTCCACAATACATTGTTCTAAATGTTTTCGATATATCAAGCCTATGGCTTGACTTGTAGCTGAGTTCGGCATATCTAAAAATAAAAATAAAAAATAATTATCAATCTATTAAACTTTATAATTACAACGTCCATTAAAAACTTTGCTTTCTCCATTTTATGAAAATACAGTGCTATTTGCGGATCTGGATTTATAAAAAAAAGTTTTAATACCAAATTCGCAAATAACACTCTGCTTTCACGGTAAACGGACGATTAAAGTAAAGATTAGAATGGATGTTAGTAATACTGTCCCCTTCACTACTTCGTCAGCCATAATCGAGCCGATAACCATGAAAGTTTTTTTCGTTGTTTGGAGATAATTCCTAAGTAACATACAATTTAAACAAAAAACCAAGTGCTACCGCGGACTATTTTACATTAGAATATTTTTTTATTGTCACTTCTTAAATATATGGCAAAGTTTAAGAGCCTTTATCATGTATATCACGCATGGGTTAACTTATTCCGGATAATGTGGTTGCCAGCGACAAAGCAGCATATATAAAACTTTCGACACCGAAATTTATGCGCATTGTTAGATTACATACTTTTAAATTGTGACAGTTTCCTGGCAGTTTTTTATTAGTGAATACAGTATACATTTGATTTGGTCGACTCAGTATGATTGGCCAAAACCGATATTCGCTCCACCTCTCTTCTTTCAAAACACAGTTACCGTAAATCTCACATAGAGTGTATTGTTTATTTCAAAACGTGCTCTAATCTAACCTTTCAGTTTTTGAAAAACATTTCACAATCGTATCTTTTTTGACTCCGTTCCACGACTGACAAAGCATTGCTATACCTACAGCCAAGGTGATATCTGTGAAGGTCTTACCATTGTCAATAAAGTTTACGATACGTGTCAAGTAATTACATTTGAGGCTGTAGATTATTCTTTGGTCAAGTGGCTGGGATTTGCTTGTGGTGTTAGGCGGAAGGAAAAGTATTTCGATGTTGGAGTAATTTTGATTCTCCCACTTGTGACCACTGAAGTTGTCCATAAGTAAGAGGATCTTCTTGTTCCGTAACACAAATCCCTGATTCAGGTCGTCTAGCCAATCCGAAAATATGTTTTTAGTCATCCACGCATTTTTTGACGAGTAATACTTGAAATTTTCATTAAAATTGAAATTTCGAAAGCATCTAGGGTTTTTCGACTTTCCAACAATCACGAGCGGCAGTCGGTCAACACCACTCTTGTTAGTGCAGGCTAAAAATGTGAACCGCTCTTTGGATAGCTTCACCCCAAAAGTTTTCATCCCTAAAAATAAAATAGAAAGTTAAAATGATATTTACTTAAAGCCTTAAATCGCTTCCTAAGTTTTCAGGAAGGGTTGTTCAACAACTTCCTCTGTTAGTGTTTCAGCAGTAGAGAATGATGAAAAGTTTGAAATCCCCTTACCTTTTGTGTCATATGTCCGGTTTGGAATTTTTTTGTAGAACAGAGCAGATTCATCACAATTATAGACTTGTTCGTCATCATATTCTGCAAGCTTTTTAACTAAAACGTCCCGTTTCCATTGTAAAAGCTGGTCCATGTTAACTGACTTCTCTTCCCCGCTTATTACTCTAGAGGTGAGGTTATTTCTTTTCAAGAAGTTTTGTAGCCATCCGGTGGAATACAACTTCTCACCTCCAAAAATCGAGGACGCTTTAGCCTGGATAAAACTTCCAGACACTGGAATACCCCCTTCTTTCAGTCTTTCCATCCATTCCATGAGCAGTTTATCTTGCTCCAGAATTTGCCGTCCAGGGATATACTTGCGTTTCTAAAATAAAAGAATACGTTTGAGTTAGGTTAGGCTAGTCTTTTGTTTTGATTATCAAAAATCATTAGTCACCATTTTTTTTAACAACATTTTCAACATACCTTAAAGTTGCCCTTGAACTTTTCAATTTCTTCTTTCTTCTTAACAAGCTTATACAATGTTGACTTGTGAATTGAGAACTTTTTACAAACATCCTTACATGACATGTTTGTGAAGTCCGCCAAGACCTTCCTTTTTGCTTCCAACGTTAAAGACTTTGACATTTTCGTCAATTAAATAATTTTAAGCACCTGCTGTTACGAGAAGAACTAAAACTGCAAATACCTTTCTTATAAATACCACGACCGAAAATTTACCCTCCAAAAACTCAAAGTTTTCGGGTACGCGCCAATCGGGAAAATGAGATTCTAATAAAAAAAAAGTCGACCAAATCAAATAGATACTGTATGGTAGATTCAGGGGTGCTTTCTCTCACTACCATCCTACAAGTTGACCTAAATAATTCACCTAAAACTTTTGTCTTTGTTTTTGCTTCATTTAGTTTACTTGCTAGGTGCCTGATAGGAACAGTTGAAGCGGAGAGTATACCCACATGTTCAACACGATTACCCAAAATCGATGAGAAATTGAACACGGAAAAATAATAGATAATTGTAAATGCCTTCATCTTGACAGATGAAAAAATTTACTTGAGGACTACAAGTTAATGATAACTAAAGTAGTATATTAAAAAATGCAAATTGAAGGTTAGTAAATTCAAGCGGCTTTATCTACAAGTTTTTATGTTACATGGGTCAAAGAACTACATCTATATCAAGAAAAGTCCGGGGACCGATTGCAGTCAATTTGTATTCAAATATTCCTTTTGATTGTTCACAATATTATACAGACAGGTATCTATTTTCTCTGCACTGAGCAAAAATTTTATATGTAACACCAACCTTTCAACTGATCTGAAATCACAATTATTTTGTTGAGCTAAATTTGCCTTTGGATATTGAAGGTATTCAACTGTGACAAGTTATATGTTTGAGGTTTAATTTGGCAATTCAAGTAAGTGAATTAATATATTATTGCTATTTCTTACCTGTAAAGGAGTTCCAATAGAATCTTCCGATTTCTTGAATTCTTGATTATCCATCACTAATTGAAAAAAACTTTGATAATTTGAAATAATCACAGAATCTTCCTGCTCTCAATGCAATCTTGAATAAAACTGAAGGGTTGGTCTCTAAGGGTTCTCACATAAAAAAATTAGCAGTTGGGAATCATGTGTTGCATTGTACAAATGGTATTTAAATTTTTTTTAATATTTCTTTATTTTCCCGCGAATCATGACTTTTGAAAATATTAGAGACTTTTTTTTAATTTCAGTAATAAAATAAAATAACTAAAGCAAGGATGAATGCCTTGCCGAGTCCACGGTCTTCTAATGGATTGAGAACCTCTGACACTGCACACACACTTACTGTTCCGATGATAGGAAAATCTTGTGTCTCTCTCTCCTCGTCTCCCAGTGGATCACAATACTCCAACAACCTCACACCGAACGATCAAAATGAATACACTTTATTCCTCATTTTAGCCTAATTACTTCTTTATTTCTTGATTCCTTTTAATTCAAGACAATTACTGTTAGACGAAGACAATACAAATTTTTCTACCTTTAATTTAGTTAACTACCGAAGCACTGCCTAAGTCCTACTACGTAAATCTTCAAGCGTCGAATGAACTCCTTTCTCTCCCGAGACACATGAAGGCATCGGTTTTATTCAATTGGACGATTACCTCATAGGAAAACCGAGTTTCCTTTACCATGAGTTTTTTTCTACATTTCGTCGTTAGTCCAGATGGAGATCCCGGATAACCACATCTAGCATGACTTGTTCAAACCGGTTTCAACCCATGACTCACTTTCTCAGAAATCGTTTTTCGACACAATATATCTGGAAATATATATTTCTGTAACACCTAAAATAAGAACAGTTGAAATTTTATATTTATCCAAAGTAGCATAATGTCTTCAATGTTAATGAGTTTGGGCAAATGCAGTAATTCAAAAAAAGTATATCCAGTGGTGAACGGTATGAATGATGCTGTTATAAATTGTACTATTTATTTTAATAAGGTCCTTCAAGGATCATTCATTCTGCTCGTGATTGATTAATTCCAACAACTATTAAATCTTGGACATGTTTATTGTCTATTAAATATTTAACCAAAAGACAAAAAAAGACTGGATCTGATTGTAATAGTAAGAAATTATTGTGTTTTGACACTATAGAATATCTATATTACAACTGAGATTAAAGTATTAGTTTGGTAGAAACACTTCGTCTTCCCCATCGCCCAATTCTCTAAAACAACTTGATTGCATGACACCAAATTTTCTTTTGGTTGCCATGACGGTTTATAAGAACCAACCCACTCAATTAGGAAATCTATTTTACCATTGATTCTACGATGTTTCAAAATTTTTGCAACAAGATACTCCTTTCTTGGTCTGCCTTTCTTCTTTGGTGGTTACCTTTGTTTTTGTTTGCGGATGATTCGTTTCACATCAGAACGTTGAGTCTGTTTGGACTCAATGAGCGAGAACGTTTCCGTGGTTTAAAGTGGAAGCGATTTTTATTAGTAGTTTCCAAGAGTACTACAAGAAAAAGAATGAATATTTAGCTGGAGCTAAGCTCCAGTATTTATACCCCTAAAAGGGTCTTAACTTAAACTGACAAAGTGTCCTCTTGGACTCTTAGTCACTTGATTAGCTTCTAAAAGCGACTTAAGTAAATATACTTGACCTAAGAGATTAAGATAATCATAAGGACTCCTCATGGAATCTTTTACAGATAGATANAATGAGCGAGAACGTTTCCGTGGTTTAAAGTGGAAGCGATTTTTATTAGTAGTTTCCAAGAGTACTACAAGAAAAAGAATGAATATTTAGCTGGAGCTAAGCTCCAGTATTTATACTCCTAAAAGGGTCTTAACTTAAACTAACAAAGTGTCCTCTTGGACTCTTAGTCACTTGATTAGCTTCTAAAAGCGACTTAAGTAAATATACTTGACCTAAGAGATTAAGATAATCATAAGGACTCCTCATGGAATCTTTTACAGATAGATAGAGAGCTTGAAAACAAATAAGAATGGAAAATTTTGAAATTATTTATAACATCCTCCCTCAAGCTCTATTCTCGAGTTCCAAGTCCAAAGGAGATAGTGGTTGAGCTATGATCCGAATCCTGTTGTTCTTGATGACAAAATAAGCCAAAATACCCAGGATGAAAAGGAGTATTACCAAGGTGATGGTTAGTATGATTAGCCATGTTAGTCCACTATGTGATCCTTGAGGATGAAACTCATCAAGCTGTTTAAAGTCAAAGTTGTCAGTGTTGTTGATCTGATTTATGATGTCATCCCAATTCAATGAATTTTTAAGGTGCCAGTTAGCTTGTAGAGAGAAGGCCGGATCCAGTGTCTGTTGATGGTTCAGTCTAAATTCTCCTCCTTTAAAGTATTGATCATTGATATGAAAGTTCGCATTTAGAGGCAAAATGAAGATATCTTTGGGGCAACGTTGAGTTAGGAGCCCGATTGTGATATTGTTTCCAGCACAGTGGATATAGTAATGATTATTAAAAACTTTTATTTGAATAAATCCGAACATATCATTTGGACTTCTGGTAATGCATTTATCCAAGACAAAATGAGGTGAAGGTGTATGTAGAACGTTAGTCGTACTACATTCTTTGTTGGACATTAGAATTAAGTCTTCTTTGTGTACATTTGCCGTATAGATACATTTATNAAGTCTTCTTTGTGTACATTTGCCGTATAGATACATTTATCTTTGCTTGAGATAATTAGACTGCTTGGCCCGATATACTTGATACTGCATGTCTCGTTTTTACTCTGATGTAGTAATATAAATGGATCTGCCTCAATCAGATGAAGATCTTGATTTATTTCAGGCACAGTGAAATCCATGTACAGTTTTGTTTTGTC